>SZWC01012785.1:42203-64907 GCA_023375785.1 Penium margaritaceum | reverse complement strand
CCATCCATCCATCCATCCATCCATCCATGCATCCATCCATCAATCCATCCATCCATCCATCCATCCATCCATCCATGCATCCATCCATCAATCCATCCATCCATCCATCCATCCATCCATCCATGCATCCATCCATCAATCCATCCATCCATCCATCCATCCATCCATCCATGCGGGTGAATGAGGGGGAGTGTGTTGAAATAGTATGCACCTTGTCCACTGCCTAGCTGGCTAGCCACACATACAGACAAGGCATGCACTGCTCTATGGAGTACGTCCCCTTGGTCTGTTCTGAGATGGGTGAGGAATACACTGCCCATGATGGGTATGTCCCCTGTGGCTCATCATAGGAACCATACCTTTTTGGCTTGGTTGAATAGGCACCAGAGTCTCAAACGAGAGGTCGCAGGTTCAAACCCCGTGACGGCCGCAATTTTCTTTGTGGCCCAAACTGGGAGAAGAAGCTTCTAGGAAGCTTACTAGAGCCTACCTTGAGGATGACACTTGGCGGTCTAAGGACGCGCCAAGTAGGGTTGTAGGTTGAGGTTGGCTCCAGTGGAGCCACTACAAGCAGAAGCTTTAGCAAAGCTCTGCAAGTATAAAAGCATGTACCTTGCATGCATCCATTTACAGTTCTTGCCTTTGAGACTCCTCACTGAGTGTCCAACCAAAGATAGACACTGAAGACCAACATGCGGACTTTGTGAGGTTGCAAACCAAACAAACCTCAAGTGTGGATCCCTCGTCCGAGGGTGATATGTTATCTTGGTTGCAATACCAAGAGCGGTTGGCGGTTTCCCATGTCGGGACCCGTTTTCTAGACCGTTTCTATCCGGCGCATTGACAATGGGTTGTGGGCCCACACTTCTGGTACTAAGGCACGCTTCCAAGACCGACTAGCGCGTGGTCTTGCAGGGCGCACAGGTACAACAGGTACACGAAGATCGGACGACTCCAATCGACTCCATCCGCTCCATCGGCTTCTTCAGGTAGGGTGCGCGCACGTGGCGGACTAGGGGACGAGGAACAGCTCTGTCCATGTTGGAAAAGACCCTTGAGCCCCAATGGGATTAAGCTCTACCCCTTTTTAGAAGGTGGTACGACCCCGAGTCCGTTCTCTCGCGAAGGTACCATCGCCTCAAGCGATCATCGGCGGGAGGGGTATGCAACGGAACCATCTGCACCTTTGACAACGGTCGCAGTCAGCAGCCTCATCAACCTCATCGGCCTCAACAAAGCAAAGTAGAAGCAAAGTAGAGAAGACGAGAAACCGTAGGAAATGGCGGATCCGACTCAAGCCCGCCTTGAGGCGTGTATGTCCAAATTCATGGGGACAGGTTTTCCCTTGTGGAAATGGCAGTTTGAGATTGTCATGAACGTGCGTGGCTACCTCGACATCCTAAAAGGGACTGAGACAACACCCGCCGATGTGACGGTGATGACGTATGTGGCTGACCTTGTAGCATGGATGAAGAACAACATGGCTCTCACCATTCTTATGACGTCCATCAACGAGACTTAACACTCCCACATCACAGGATGCACGTTGGCTGTCGAGGCATGTGCAAAACTCACACGTGTGCATCAATCAAATGCCCTAGAAAATTGACTGTTTATCTTCCAAAGGTTGATGTCGATGAGGTGAGCGAAGGAGAATCGATACTTGCATTTTTGCAGTCGTTCGACAAAGTGCTGCAAGAGGTCCAGCATTTGGAATGGAATCTTGACTCCAACATGCGTGCCATGATCCTTCTAATGGCGCTGCCGGAAAGCTGGGGGTCCTTGATCACCGTATTTGGCGGTTGGAAGGAGGTAGATCTGATGTATGAGGCTCTCGCCAAACACGTCCGCAACGAGTCCATGCAATGTGGTGGCAGTGAGGCAAACATCTCAGCCTATGCCTCTTGCTTCGGTGGAGAAGGTGCAAGCTCTTGCTCAAGTCAAGGCAACAACAGAAGCGGTGGCGGTGGAGGGAAAGGCAATGGTGGCGGGAAGAGTTCCAAGAAGCCCGGCAACTGTCACAACTATGAAAAGGCTGGGCACAGGGCTAGGGACTGCCGTAGTCCCAAGAAAAAAGGCGGGAACAAAGGTGGCAAGGAGAAGAAGGAGCTCACCAACATGATGGCTAGGGGGTTGCCCATGAAGGGCGCAGCGATCCTTAAGCCCGGGGCATTCGCCCTTGACTCGGAAACCAACCACCACTCATCAAAAGAGAAGGGTGGATTTGTCTCCATGGCCGAATCTGTCATGCGCATCAAGTGTGCAAACGGCGGCGTAGTCCAAGCCATGGGCGAAGGGGACAAGGTGATCACGTTCAACGTGAATGGTGCGGAGAAGGTGGTCAGCCTTCAAAAGGTGGTGTACATGCCCTCCTTTGCAGCCAACTTGCTGTCCGTCTCACAAATCACTGACAACAACATGACAGTGGTGTTCACCAACAAGAAAGCGGCGGCCCTAAAAAACGAGGACATCCAGATTTTGTACACCAAAGACAATCTCATGCTTCAAGTTCCAAGAGTCGATGGCTTCTACATGCTTCAAACCAAAGTCACCAAGGTGTTGGATGAGGGAATCGCATGTGCCACCAAGACAGTGGCACTGGAGCCAAAGGATGCACCACCGGCGACCGTTGCGGCCGCCACATCAACCAAGGACACTGACGCTGAGCTGTGGCACGGGCGATTTGGCCATGTGGCCAACAGAACACTGCAGAAGATGTAGGAGAAAGAGGTAGTCCGCGAAATGGAAGGGTGCACCGTGAAGCATGGCGGAGGGTGTGCATTGTGTGAACCATGCCTCCAAGTGAAGGCAAAGAAGAAGCCGTTTGGGAGAGGAGGTCAACGAGCGGAGCACGTCTTGGAACTGATACATAGTGACGTATGTGGACCCTTCCGCACACCATCTAACGGAGGAAGCAAGTACTTCTTGACCTTCATTGATGAAATCAGCTGCAAGTTGTGGATCTACTTCCTCAAAACAAAGGGAGAGGTCAAGGAGAAGCTCCTCGAGTTCGTCGCCATGGTGGAGCGACAAACGTCCAAGAAGGCGAAGACACTCTGAAGTGACAACGCGGGTGAGTACGAGGCATACAAGCCTTGGCTCAAGCATCATGGCATCTGCCACGAGCAAACCACCCCTTTCAACCCCCAAAGCAATGGCGTTGCCAAGAGGATGAACCAGACTCTACTCGGCATGGTGCGAAGCATGCTCTTCGACGCCAAGCTCCCACCTTGCTTTTGGGCTGAAGCAACAACAACGGCTTGCTACCTCTTGAACCTCACACCAGCGACCGCCTTGCAGAAGTGTGGAAAGGAGGAGGATAAGCAGCTGAAGACTCCACAGGAAGCATGGTCGGGAAAGAAACCCAGCGCATATCATCTGAAGGTGGTTGGGTCAACTGCATGGGTGAAGATCCAATTGGGAGAAGGTGGAGGCAAGCTGGACGCACTTTCCAGGAAGTGCATCATGGTTGGGTATGACACATCACACAAAGCCTATCGGCTTCGGGACCAGGCAGCAGGCAAGCTCATGAGGAGCCGCGACGTTGTGTTTGACGAACGCACGCTTGAAAAGGAGGAGCTGCTGGACCCGAACCTCGCTCCCAAAGCGGGAGAGTGGATAGTGTTGCTTGAGTCCGGCGACCAAGCACCCGACAACTGGCTCGCTTTGCTAGCAGGTGGTGGGAATGGGAGAGTAGCAGTGGAGGATGATGCTTCATCTGACGTGGATGCGGATACCGAGGCGTCCGGGGCTTCCAAATCTGACTTGGAGTCTGATGAATCTTCTGACGACGACGACGACGACAAACCACCACCTGTGGAAGCACTAGCACCAAAGCGAGAAGGCGCACCAACACTCCGACGCAGTTTACGACCAAAGAAAACACCTTTGCGGTATGAGGATGATTGGACCGGCCTTAGCTGGCTTGTGCATGGCTTAGGGAGAGCCATCCACAGTGGCTAAGGCAATGAATGGCCCAGATGCGGCCAAGTGGAAGGAGGCAGTGGACAGCGAGCTTGAGTCCATTGACGAGAACGGCACGCGGGTTGCTGGTGGATAGACCCGACAAGGCCCATGTGGTGGGATCCAAGTGGGTCCTCCGAGTGAAGAAGAAGCAAGACGGCAACATCGACAAGTTCAAGGCAAGGGTAGTGGCTAAGGGGTTCTCTCAACGCCCGGGCTCCGAGTACAATGAGACGTTTGCGCCCATCATGACCTTTGCCTCCATCCGCTCTCTCCTTGGCATTGCAGCCGCAAAGATCCTGGAGATACACCAGATGGANAAGGGCAAGGTGTGCAAGTTGGTGAAAGCGCTCTACGCGCTGAAACAGGCCCCAAGGATGTGGTACAAAGAGATGGACGGTTTCATGACCGGCCTCTCCTTTGCGCATTGCCATAATGACCCGAGCATGTACGTGCGCGATGATGGGAGAGGGCTGATGCTGGTTGTTCTCTACGTGGATGATCTGATCATCTGTTTGTCTTCGGTCAAGCTGCTGGGTGAGCTAAAGTCTGACCTCAGCAAAAGGTTCAAGATGAAGGACATGGGTCCTCTCGAGTACTACCTTGGGATTGCCATCCACTGCAACCAAGTAGCAGGCACCATCAAACTCAACCAAACCAAATACATCGGTGAGGTACTGAAGCGCTACCACATGGAAGACTGCAAACCTGTCAGCACCCCAATGACGACCGACACAAAGCTGAAGACCTCCATGTCGCTAAGCAGCGAAGCAGAACAAGGGGAGATGCAAGACATCCCCTACCAGTCCGCCGTGGGTAGCATCATGTACGCCATGGTAGGGACTCGTCCGGACATCTGCTATGCTGTGGGACAAGTGAGCAGATTCGTGGCCAACCCTGGGCTACAACATTGGCAGGCAGTCAAGCGCATCTTGCGCTACCTGTAGAAGACACGTCACATGGGCCTCATCCTTGGAGGCCAAGAAGGAACGGACCCCCTTCGCATGATGTGCTACACCGACGCTGACTGGGGATGTGAGAGTGGGTGCTCTCTGGAGATAAGTCTTGGGTGTGTGGAGAGCGGAGTCGCAGTGGAAAGATAGACTTGGAGAGGTCTGGAAACCAGAGCTGGAAAATACAGGTAAATTATAATGAACAATGTACAGGGTATTTTTACTCTCTGGCCGGCTACTTTAGCCCTAGCCTACTGGTCTGCTAGCTTGCTGTAGTGAGCTACTTGCGCTTGAACCCAGTGCTCTGCTTGCACCTGGACCTGTTGCTCTACTTGCACCTAATGCCTAATGTGAGAAATCCCCGGCCGTCAATCGTCCAGATCGACGGTCCCTTCTGTCTCTCGGCGAGCCGCCCCTTTGGTCGCGTATGTCTCGCGGCGGTGGGTGCGGTCGCCGTGTTGCGCATGCCACTGGAGAACTGCGACCATTGCACGGTCGCAGTCACCGGTTTTAGTGCAGCCGTTGACCGCGTCCGTTGTCGGAGCTCCCTTCGGGGAGAATCCCTTAGTGGGTGGCGTCACCGATACGCCACTCACCGAGGGCGCCAGCGCAACCCTCGGGTTGCGTGTTTGGAACGCGCGCTCGCAGCTGCAAGCAAAACAGCCCCTTGTGCCGGCGTATTCCACACGTCGGCACGAGTTTGCTCGCTCCTCTTCCTCCCCCTCGCAGCGACTGTCAAGCGGAGGTGAGCACGACCGCTTGCACGATTTCCGAAAATCGGAAAAAGGCATGCATGCCCCCAATACTCGGACGAGGCCCCGAGTATGCCAAAAAAAAGGGACACGTCATTACATTCACCCCCCCCCCCCCCCCCCCCCCCGTCGGAGGCGCGACGTCCCGGCGCGCCTGAGATACTCCTGGAGAATAGTGTTGGTACCCCTGACATGGAAGTTGGCCTCTGGCTCCCAAGAGTTATGCTCCGCCGGGTACCCCTTCCACTGCACCAGAAACTCACGCCGTCTTCCCCTCTGGCAGTTCGCGAGAATCTTCTCCACCTCAAACTCCTCACTTCCCTAGACCTGGACAGTAGGAGGTGGAGCTGTCCCGTGACCCTGGAAGAAGGTGTTGGGGTCGCGATAGGCACAAAGCAGGGAGATGTGGAACACCGGATGGATGGTGTAGTGAGCTGGCAGCTCCAGCTTGTATGAAACGGCCGACCGCTTCTCCAGAATGCGGAACGGACCCACCCATCGCGGTTTCAGCTCGGGACTCCCAACTCCCATCAGCTGCAGGTTACCAGAGTTCAGCATCACCTGATCTCCCATTTGGAACTCCTCCGCAGAGCGATGCTTATCAGCCTGCAGCTTCTGCTGCTTCTGTGCCTTTAATAGCCGTTGCCGCACTATGTCCCAAGTGGTGGAAAACCCTTCAGCAATCTGCTGCACAGCCCGAAGAGATGCTGCCGTAGCAAGGGCGGCTGGGCTCAGTGGCTGGTGGCCGTAGACCACCTCAAACGATGACTTCCCTGTGGATGCTGACACCGCTGAGTTGTAGGCAAACTCTACCACTCCAAGCTTCTCCTTCCAACCGTCTCCATCCGGAGGGACCATGCTCCGTAGCAGCTGCTCCAATGTCTGGTTCGTGCGCTCTGTCTACCCATCACTATGTGGGTGGTATGTCATGGTCAGTTGCACCCGCGTGCCTAGCTTCTCCATGAGATCTCTCCAGAATCGTTAAGTGAAGCGTGGATCACGATCTGAGACCACCGACTGCGACACTCCAGCTTGACGACATGACTGAGGAGGAGTTGAGCTGTCCCGGCAGCTGTGATACTCTCAAGACATGCGATGAAGTGTGGCATCTCAGAGAACCGGTCCACCACCACTAACACCGTGTTGTTACCTTGATGCGTCACAGGCAACCCGCCAATGAAGTCAAGCGAGATGTCTGTCCATGGCCTCTCTGGTACAGGCAATGGTTGCAGCTCTCCTGGTGGCTTGGTCCGCCGCGCCTTGATGCATTGGCACACATCGCAACTGCTCACAAACCTCTTGCAATCAGTCACCATTGACGACCACCAGTACTGGCGTGTCAAGGCTTTCAACGTCTTGTCGAAGCCGAAGTGACTCGAGGAATGGGTGTCATGCGCCTCCTCCAGCAACAACTGCTTCAATGGCGCATAGTTCGGCATGATATTCCTCCACTCTTGACCCCTTCGCCAATACACTCCATCTCACGTGGCGTCTTTCAGCGCACCACTCGTGAACTCACTGTCCACGCCATAGCCGTGCTTGAACAGGCTATGCATGACTGGAGATCCCATCAGCACTGAGATGACATTGAGGCTCAAGTCCGGCCTCCACGATAGAGGATGTGCCGGGTTTACCTTCCCAGGCTTGTACAGGATCTCGTAGTCAAAACTCCCCTCAAGAAACTCCATCCAGCGAGTTTGTTGGCGACTGAGGTTCGGCTGTGTCTTCAGGTACTTCAGGGTGTAATGGTCCGTGAAGACCACACAGCGCCGCGACTCGAGGTAGCACCTCGAGTGCTTGAACGCATGGATCACTGCCAGCATCTCCTTTTCATGGATTGCGTAGCTCAGCTCCGCACCTTGCAACTTGCGAGACACGTACGCAATCAGCTGCGGCCCCTTCCCATGATCCTGCATCACCACCGCCCCAATGGCATAGTCGCTTGCATCCGTCGCCATGACATACTCCTTGGATGAACCTGGATGCACCAGGACCAGAGCGTCACACATGGCAGTCTTGAGCCCCTCAAAGTTCTTCTGCTCTTGATCGCCCCATTCCCACTGGTGATCCTTCTTCAGCAGCTGAGTCAGCGGCGCACCCTTTTCTGCGTACCCCCGGATGAATTTCCGGTAGTAGTTGACAAACCCCAAGAACACCTGGATGTCACGCACGCACTTTGGTATCGGCCACTGCTTCACTACTTCCACCTTTTTTGGGTCCATGCGAAGACCCTTGCTGCTCACAATGTGCCCAAGGAACTCCACCTCCCTTTTCTCAAACTCACTCTTGAAGAGCTTTGCAAACAACTTCTCTCTTCAAAGAATTTCCAATACCTGCCGAAGATGTTGCTAATGCTCTTCCAGAGTTCGGGAGTGGACGAGGATGCCGTCGAGGAACACCACCACGAAAAAGTGAGGGTGGAAGGTCCTGTTCATGAGGCTCATGAATGTTGCAGGAGCGTTGGTCAACCCAAACGGCATCACGAGGTACTCGAAATGACCGTACCGCGTCCGGAACGCCATCTTCTCGACATCCTGCTCCGCAATCTGGATCTGATGGTACCCCGAGCGCAAGTCAATCTTGCTGAAGAACTGCGCTCCCCTCAGCAGGTCAAATAGCTCCTCGACCCTTGGCAGTGGGTACCGGTTCTTTATCGTTACGTTGTTCAGTCCACGCACATCCGCAGCTCCCCTGTCTTTTTCTTCACAAAGAGGATTGGTGCAGCATAAGGTGACACCAACAGCCTGATGAAACCTTGCTCTGTCAGCTCTTCCAACTGCTTCTTCAGCTCACCCAGCTCATTATCGCTCATGCAATAAGCAGCTCGTATTGTTGGAGATGCTTGCAGAACCAGATCAATTTTGTGGTCGATGTCCCGCTTTGGTGGTAAACCCTTTGGCAGCTCAGCAGAAAACACGTCACTGTAGCTATCCAACACTCCTTTGATGCCTTCTGACACCTCTATTGCAGGTGCTTTCTGCTGCTCGCCCTCTTGTTGCTTTGTCTTCGCTGCCAGCACTTCCACCTCTACAGCTGCTTCCTTCTGTCGTACCCACACAAGGTACTCTTGGTCCCCCTTGAGTTGACAGCGCTTCAGCTACACGTAGCTCAACTGCGGCACCTTGCCTGCCTTGGAGTCCTTCTCCTCTGCCCACAACGGCAAAACGATTTGCTCTCTGCATTTCTTCACTTTCACCTGGCTTCGCACCCAATCCACAGCAGGATTCCACCGATGCAGCCAGTCACGCCCCAAAATGGCGCCGTAGGTATCCATTACGCATGTGCGAAAGTTCACCTCGCACGACAGCTTGCCGAGACGGACCCTCAGAGGCTTCAGAGGCAGTCCGCACTCCAGCTCCCCTTGTACCAACTTGGCCGTAGTTGGCTTTCCCAACCTCTTTGCAAGCTCTTTGCAGAAGAATGTGTGCGACGCGTTGCAATCCAGAAATGCTTAAATATGCCGGCGAGTCTGGCACCCCTCGCCGTCTGCAGAACCAGCCGATAAAACTTCAGCTTTCAGGAGGATCCCCAGAACGCTCCCGCTTCCTTCGCTCCGCAGCAATACACTTGGCAGCTCCCTAGTTGTCGAAGGACTTTCGGGGCTGGTGTTCGCTGATGCGGACAAAGCTTTCCCAGCAGATGGCCGCCCGCCAATCACTGCTGATTGCCGTTTCCCTGCTGCTTCTTCTTGCAATCCTTCTTGTGGTGCCCAGGCTTCCCGTAGATCCAACAGTTCCCACCACGCGGCTTGCTCTGCTGCTGGCCTCCTTGCACTGCGTCGATCTCCATGGGGTCGGCTTGTTGGTGCTGCGTTCCACGCTGAATATTCTCCTGTTTTTAACGGAAACCCCCTCGATGGTAGCGTAGTGCGTCAACGCGCTCAGCAGTGGCCACCATCGCCTGGAACTCCGTGATTCCACTGAGTGCCAACGTGCACTGAATTTCGGCCTTCAAGTCGTCGTGGTATTTATCTGCCATCTCCGGCTCGCTCATGTTGTCGATCTCTGAGCACAACGCCAAGAAACGGCGTGTGTACTCCTGCACCGAGCTGATTTGCTTCAGCTGCTTAAGCTTGTTGCGTGCGACCATGGAGGCGTTCACTAGATCAAATCGATCTCTGATAGCTTGCTCGAACTTCTCCCATGTCATCGGCATGCAAGCTTTAGCTTGCACCGCGCCTGGCTGCCACAACACGGCATGTTGCACAGCTGCGTTCCAACCTCCACCTCGAGTGGCCAGCATATTCAGCTGCGTTCCCACCTCCACCACTCCAATGCTGCTCCTCGTAGCAGCGTCAGCGTGAATGACACACGTACAACATCGTCCTCTGGAGGGTGACCCAGAGCCCCAAAGTAGCTATTCATCGCAAACAACCAGGTTCGTACGCTCGCACCCTTGAGAGAGGGATTGAACGCTTCCGGAGCCTTTGGCTTTGGTCTCAGCGGACTCCTTGACCGGGCCGCCCCAACCTGCCCAGCGCCAGTCCCGTCCCGGTCCCCGTCAGCCATCTGCCAATTGAGCCGCTCGTTCTCTAGCTTGAGGGCTCCCAGCTGCTCTACGATCTGCTGCAGGGCCTGCTCCATGGCTCTAGATAGATTTTAGCCATTGGAGGTCCTTCGAAAAAATTTGGCAGCGTTTCGGCAGCAATCGAAAAATTTTCCCGCAGCAATTCGGTAGTCCCGGACGAAAATCTGACATCTTCGAAGTGCGTGGGAGTCACCCATCGTCTCTCGCGCGCGCACGGTAGGCCGTGTGGATACTCTGGAAATGTAAAAAAATTTCCAGAGGTTGGCTCGTGCGTTTTCTTCGAAGTCTGGTCCAGCAATCTCCCTGTGCCTTCGCTCCTTGAAGTTTCGCGAGCTCCGACAGCGCTTCCGCCCAACGCGTGGCTCTGGCTCTGATACCAGATGTGAGAGTGGGTACTCTTTGGAGATTAGGTTTGGGTGTGAGGAGAGCGCAGTCGCAGCGGAAAGATAGACTTTGAGAGGTCTGGAAACCAGAGCTGGAAAATACAGGTTAATCATAATGAACAATGTACAGGGTATTTATACTCTCTGGCCGGCTACTTTAGCCCTAGCCTACTGGTCTGCTAGCTTGCTGTAGCGAGCTACTTGCTCCTGAACCCAGTGCTCTGCTCTACTTGCACCTAATGCCTAGTGCAAGAAATCCTCGGCCGTCGATCGTCCAGATCGACGGTCCCTTCTGTCTCTCGGCGAGCCGCCCCGTTGGTCGCGTATGTCTCGTGGCGGTGGGTGCAGTCGCCGTATTGCGCACGCCACCGGAGAACTGTGACCATCGCACGGTCGCAGTCACCGGTTTTAGTGCAGCCGTTGACCGTGTCCGTCGTCGGAGCTCCCGTCGGGGAGAATCCCTCGGCGGGTGGCGTCACCGATACGCCACTCGCTGAGGGCGCCAGCGCAACCCTCGGATTGCGTGTTTGGAACGTGCGCTCGCATCTGCGAGCAAAACAGCCCCTTGTGCCGGCGTATTCCTCACGTCAGCGCGAGTTTGCTCGCTCCTCTTCCTCCCCCTCGCAGCGACGGTCGAGCGGAGGTGAGCGCGACTGCTCGCACGATTTCCGAAAATCGGAAAAAGGCGTGCATTCCCCCAATACTCGAACGAGGCCCCAAGTATGCCAGAGAAATGGGACACGTCGTTACAGGGGAGGAAATCTTGACGACATGAAATCCACCTCTGGATACGTGTGCATCTTGAATGGCGCTGCCATCTCGTGGGCCAGCAGGATGCAAGATTTTGTTTCCGTGTCCATGGCTGAGGCAGAGTACGTTGCTTTGTCTAAGGTGTGCAAGGAGACTCAATGGCTGCGCAACCTGCTTGGCGAAATGACAGTACCATAGAAGGACGCCACGGTTGTACACGTGGACAACATGAGCGCCATCTCTATGGCTGAAGAGGAGATCATCTCCCGGCGAACAAAGCACATCGACATATGTTACAACTACTCACGTGACCTCGTCATGAAGAACGTGGTGGACTTGCAGCACTGCGGAACAAAGAGCATGCTTGCTGACAACATGACCAAGCCACTGGAGAGCGTCTTGCACTTTGTAGGCATTCGTGGATTTGGCATGAGGAGTGCGGCAGAGGAAGGGTGAACCCCAAGGCATTGATGGAGCCTTGTAAGGGACAGATGGACAGAGGTGCAAGGGAGAGATATGTTGAAATAGTATGCACCTTGTCCACTGCCTATTTGGCTAGCCACACATACAGACAAGGCATGCAGTTCTCTATAGAGTACGTCCCCTTGGTCTGTTCTGAGATGGGCGAGGAATGCACTGCCCATGATGGGTATGTTCCCTGTGGCTCAGCATAGGAAGCATACCTTTTTGGCTTGGTTGAATAGGCACCGGAGTCTCAAATAAGAGGTCGCAGGTTCAAACCCCACGACGGCCACAATGTTCTTTGTGGCCCAAACTGGGACAAGAAGCTTCTAGGAAGCTTATTAGAGCCTGCCTTGAGGATGACACTTGGCGGTCTAAGGACGCGCCAAGTAGGGCTGTAGGTTGAGGTTGGCTCCAGTGGAGCCACTACAAGCAGAAGCTTTAGCAAAGCTCTACAAGTATAAAAGCATGTACATTGCATGCATCCATTTACAGTTCTTGCCTTTGAGACTCCTCACAGAGTGTCCAACCAAAGGTAGACACTAAAGACCAACATGCGGACTTCGTGAGGTTGCAAACCAAACGAATCTAAGGTGTGGATCCCGCGTTCGAGGGTGATATGTTATCTTGGTTGCAATACCAAGAGTCGTTTTCTAGACCGTTGCTATGCGGCGCATTGACAGATTCAATCCCCAATTTCCTACAAGATTTTGAAGGACTCGTTGGCGAGGCTCGCGAGATGAAATGGGACCTTGATGAAAACATGCAAGCCATGATCCTCCTCGTGGTGCTACTGGAGAGCTGGAGCCCAATGATGATTGCCATGGACGGTTAGAAGGAGGATGACCTGACGTAACTGTTGCTATCAGGGTCCGTGGTAGGCTCTATACCGCAGCATTGACACATCAATTCACATCGATGTAACCTCGATGTCGCAGTTTCATGTTTTCCAAGAGCCGACACTGGCGGTTTCAGCCGTCTTGTCGACACACCGCANGATTCGGACCGTTAATGCACTTTAGCCCTGAAATGACTGCAACTAAACTTGAATAATTTACTACAAGGTTTGCGAACACTTTTGACTGCTTTATTTCCTTCTTAAACTACCTTTACTTGTGTATACCAAGTGTTTTGAAGCTTTTAAATTGACGAATAAACATGAGTGTTGCATGCATTTATTAGCCACTTTTACTTTGTATGTCCGCATCTTGCCTCGACTTCCTGTGCGGCGCAATCTTCTATCATCCGCCCGTCGGATGTGCAACTGGCCCACATCGCACAGCGACAAGGGCCACTGGCATCTCTGACAAGGCATGGAGCCCTCATCGCACAGTGACAAGGGCTTGATGATGTGGTTCCACACAAGGATCCACATAACTCAAGAATCCGAACTACAGTTCGGACTCTTCATGACCGACATACCAATCGGACTGTTTTCCGATCGGTACGTCAGAATCCCGGAAAAATCCCGATTGCTTGTTCGCCAATCGGCAGTTTTCTGAACTCTAGTATGCCCGACTCTCCGATGAGCAAACTGCTGATCGGTGATCAATCCCCGGGTGGTTTGCGAAGTTTTTTTTCCAGCCCTTCAAACACCAAGCCCGACAGCACTGACTGGTAGGCCGGCATTGGCCATCGACGGTGGCCTCAGACCTGCGTAGCGAGGGAGGCCAACGGAGGCATGTTTGGGTGTCATGAGCCCTCTTCAATCTACCTCCTTGCTCAGTATTAGGTTCCGTGCCTTAGGCACGGGGAGAACATAGCGGGCAGAGCTTGGCTGGCAACCCGCCAAACCACCCACCAGCCATGTCGGCTGATTCTTCGTCCATGACAGCATCATCAACAGAGGCACCAATGTTTAATCCTCCAAAAGTTGCACCATGCAGGGGTGATACCCTCACAATTGCGCTCTCCCACCACCTCAAACCATCTCCAACTGCCAACAATAAAGCAGGTTTCCAGTGTGGGTTGTGTGGTGGCGTGTATCTTGGCACCTGCAACCGCATTAGGGGTCATTTTGGGGAAAGCAACGCCAATATCACCAAGCGTCTGCACCCCTCCCCCCCCTTGCACGTGATGCTCTTGGCCTGGAGCGCACCCCTATCCCTCCATGCGAATGGAAGCCGCACTGTGGACGTTTGTACTATGGAAGAGGAGAGTCATGGGGCACTAGGGACAAGCCAGTGCCGTGGGCAAGGATGTGGGAAGAAAGGGAGAAAGCGGTTCAAAGAGAGAGGGCAAGAACAAATTTCGTGGATGAGGAGGAGCAGCGTGGAGCCAAATTTCAGGCAGGTGCAATGATGTTGGCAGCCGAACGTGCTACTGCATTTCTCAATGCCATGCCCCTGGTTGACGTGAATAGGATGGCGGGCATAAGGCAGAGCAGCATGCACACCTTCACAAATGATGCCAACAATGACAAGTGCCAGATGGCAATTGTCAAGTTGATGGCCTTGAAGGCACTGCCCATCTCCTTTTGCGAGGAGTCCCCCCTCATGGAGGTTGTTTCCACTGCCAATCACACCACTCCTTCCTTCAGGCTTCCCCACCGTAATAAGGTGGAGGAAACCATCCTTCCCAAGCTGGAAAGGTACCTTGAGGAGCTTGACAAGCCGCTCAAAGATCAATGGAACATCTACGGCTTCTCCTTGGCCATTGATGAGTGGGCTGATAAGCAATCTCGGCCCATTTACAATGCCATGGCCGTCAACATCCAGGGCTCATGCTACGTCTTCTCCCGCGATGCCAGCGGCCTCACCAGGAACGCCAACCACATGGCGGGGATGATAGAGCAGGGGTTAGAAGAGGTGGGGGTGCAGCATGTCAAAGGCAGTTACCCACTTTTTTTTTCCAGAGCTGCTGCGTGCACAATATAGATTTGGTGATGAAGGATCTTGGCAAGAGTGAGTGGGGGGCTGCCATCATCACAAGGCTGAAAAGCTGGTGGCCTTTTTCCGCAACAACGACATGCCACGGATGTGGCTAAAGAAAGAGAGTTGCAGGCGTGTGCTGCTGCCACGTTGTGAGACTCGGTTCGTCACGACGCATGACGTCTTGCAGCGTCTCCTCGACATGCGGCCATTTTTTCGGAAGAGTTTGGGGGCTGGTTTTGGGATATGGGCAGCCAGCGCGATGCTGGCTTTCAGGCCCGCAAAAATGCAGTGCGGAATTTCATCCACTGTAAATTTTTTTGGGTGCAGGTGAGGCAACTTCGTGATCTCCTCGTGCCGTTGGTGAAGGTGTTGCGCATAGCTGACCATCCAGGCAATGGCGTGGCAGACATCTGTAAGGGGCTGCTGGACTGCATGGAGGACTTGGGCAAGCTCGCTGAGCCAAGGGGGAACAAGCCTGCATGTGTGGCAGCAGCACAGGTGCAGCTTGCAACCAGTAGGCTATCACAGCGTTGGAAGGCCGGCATGAACTGCCCACTTTACACAGCAGCACGATGCCTCCACCCTTCTCATTTTGGCAACAACCTCAGTGGTGATGCTGAGACGGTCACGACATGGTCGGCCATTGTGGATTCCTTGGTGTCCGCAGCAGAGCACGATCAGATTCAGGCAGAAGTTTGCGCCTTTTAGAGCGGGCAGACAAGCACTGAGGTTGATCCCTAAGTCACGCCCAGGACAAATGCTATAGCCAAGGCCGCAGTGTTGAAGGTGAGGACTGACTTGCTGCCTGCGCATGAGTGGCATGAGCTGTACCTAGCTAGCATGCCCGCATTGCACAAGCTGGCCATGCGCATGCTCACCCAGCCATGATCATCATCCGAGTGTGAGCGAGCTTTCTCTGCACATGAGCTCATCCATACCGCACGCCGCAACCGCCTGAAAGTCAGCACGCTTGAGCTGCTTGTGCGCTGCAATGTACGCTTGGGCAAGCACTACAAAGTGGCCGACAAGCGCAGGCATCATGATGCAAGCTGGCTCTCGGACAAGGATGTATCCGGCAGCGAGGACGATGGAGAGATCACTGAGGTGAGTTGGAATGAGGAATACGACAAAGCGGATGGTGGTGTGGGTGAAGGGGAGGAGGGGGAGGAGTTGGACAAGGGTGGAGATGGAGAGGGAGCCGAAGAAGAGGAGGAGGAAGAGGAGGGGCAGGAGGGTGGTGCAGCAGAGGTGGAGGCCCAGAGCCATGCGAGGCCAATCCGCAGCCGTAGCACATTGGAGGCTGTGACCTCCATGTCAGGAGCAGGAGGAGCAGCCTCAGAATTTACAGCAGCAACTGCACTGACTGCCGCATGTGCACGAGAACTGCTGCAGCAGGTGGTTCTGGTGCTACTGCAGAAGGTACTGCAGGATGTGGTGCTGGAGATGCTTCTGGGGGTGATGCAACATGTGAAACTGTAAGTGCTGGAGGGGAAGGTGTTGGAAGTGGTGCTGGGGTTCCTGCACCGGATTCTTCTGGAGGTGCTGGTGGAGGTGCTTCTGGACATGCTGCTGGAGGTGCTGCTGGACGTACTGCTGGAGGTGCTGCTGGGCGTTCTTCTGGACGTGCTACTGGAGGAGCTACTGGAGGTGCTGCTGGAGTTGGATCTGGAGGTGCTGCTGGACGTACTGCTGGAGGTGCTGCTGGGCGTTCTTCTGGACGTGCTACTGGAGGAGCTACTGGAGGTGCTGCTGGAGTTGGATCTGGAGGTGCTGCTGGAGGTACAAGGATTGGCAAGAGGCTGGCGACAGGAAGTGCTGGCAGTGCAGCAGAGAAGCAGCAGAAGTGCAAGACTCGTGCTTGATGCCCCCTCCCCCAACCTTGTTTATGCAGGTTCAAATTTGCAATCAAGGTGTCATGCAATCTGCTTTTCATGAGCCTTGTACCCTGGTTAGGAGGGTTTTACGGGCTTGGTGGTCAAGTTCGTGATGTGCAGGTTGTTGCATGTTGAACTGCATTGCATGCCTTGCTGATGTGGTCATGCAAGCTTTGCAGACTTTCCATTTGCCTTTATATAAATGTGACTGTCATTTTCTCTGAAATCTCCCAGATCACATTTTCAGTTCATGGATTGTACACAACATATGACCTCAGCATCCAATCCTGGTTGCCACATGACAAGTTGTGGAAGTGGCAAATCATGCCATATGTCTTATTGCTGATACAATGTAAGTCCAGTGGCCATGGTAATATGGAGATCTCATGGAATTCATGCTCAGTACAGGAGTTAGAAAATGTGGTAAAAAAATAGCACCTGAAACTGTCTGTCCTGTAATTTGACCAAGTTGTGTAGTCATAACTATCACAGGGTACATTGCTCAATGTACGTTTAGTCGATGTGTCGATGTATCATGCACTGCATACATCAATACATCAATGTTCACATCAATGTGTCGATGTTCAGGATACAACTGTGAACACTGCCTGACGTACACGGCATTGTCCGAGTGGGTGCAAAACAAGGCCATGCACCATAGCGGAAGTGAGGCTAACTTCTCAGCCTCTGCCGCTTGCTACGGTGGCCGCGGGAGCAAAGGGTCAGCCTCTGGTCAGAAAAGCGGCAGCGGAAGTAGTGGCGGCTGAGGCAACAATGGCGGCAAGGCTCCTAAGAGACAGGGCAACTGCCGCGAATGCGGCAAACCTGGGCACTGGGCAAGAGAGGGCAGGTCGTCGAAGAAGGAAGACGGCGGAAGCGGTAGGAACAAAGGCACCAAAAAGGGTGGCAAAGAGGCCACCAACATGATGGCCCAAAGCATGCCTCCAACGAAGGGAGTGGCGATGCTTAGGCCAGGAGCCTTTGGGCTCAACTCCGGCACGAATCACCGCTCTAGCAACGACAAAGCTGGATTCATCTCCATGGGCCCCACTGATTGGCGGTTCAGATGTGCAAACGACAGCATTGTACATGCAAACAGAGTTAGAGACAAGCTGGTGAGCATCAATCTGAATGGTGCGGAGAAGGTTCTACGGCTGCGTGATGTAGTCGACATGCCCTCCTTTGAGGAAAACCTCCTTTCCGTGTCAAAAATCACAGGCAACGATAGGACAGTGGTGTTCACGGAGAAGAAGGCGGTCATTGCCAGGAATGATGACATCAAGGTCCTCTACGCCAACAAAGATCTCATAGCACAGGTCCCACGGGTTGACAGACTCTATGTACTTCAGACAACCACGACAGAAACCTCGAAAGATGATGATCATGCAGGTGCAGCGGAGGCGGTGGTCTCGGCACCAATGCAGGAAAGCGCACCAACAAAAAATCAGAAGGCACCCTCTGCTGCAAAGGATGAATACGCTGACTTTTGGAATAGACGCTTTGGGCACATTGCAACTAGTACCCTCCAAGTCATCCAGCAACAGCAGCTGGTCCGCTGCATGGAGGGATGCAAGAAGGATGCGTCAGGGTCTGATATCCACTGTGAACCCTGCCTCCAAGGCAAGGCCAACAAAAAGCGCTTTGAGCATAACGGTCGCCACACAGAAGTAGCCCTTGACCTGATTTATACCAACGTGTGCGGACCCTTTCGCACGGCGTCAAATGGTGACAGCAAGTTCTTTCTGACCTTCATCGACGACCACAGCTGCAAGGTGTGGATCTACTTCCTCAAAAGCAACGGAGAGGTCAGATAGAAGTCGCAAGAGTTTGTCGCCATGGTGGAGCGGCATATTGGAAAGATGGTCAAGGCAATGCAAAGCGACAATGGCAGGGAGTATAAAGCATGCAAGAGCTTGTTGCGGTAACACAGGATCAATCACCATCCCACAATACCCTACACGATGCAAAGAAATGGCGTGGCCGAGTGGATGAATCAGACCATCCTCGGCATGGTGTGCAGCATGCTCTTTGATGCAAAACTGCCACTGCGCTTCTAGGCAGAAGCGGCAAGTACAGCATGCTACCTTGTCAACGTGACTCCTGCAGCTGCTCTGGGCAGGAGCGGTGAGAAGAAGGGCAAGCAGCAAATGACACCACAAGAGGTGTGGTCTAGGAAGAAGTCGGATGCATCACAGCTAAAAGTCTTTGGCTGCACCACATGGGAAAAGTTCCAGGCGAGAGAGGGCGATGGCAAGCTCGATGCAAGAGCACAAAAATGCGTAATGTTGGGCTATGAGACGGCCCACAAGACCTACCGCCTGTGGGACCTGGCAGAAAGAAGGCTCATCACCAGCCAGGACGTGACCTTTAATGAGAGGAAACCAGGCAAGGAAGAGCTGGTTGATCACACACAAGCTCCCAAACAAGGAGAGTGGTTGGTGCTGCTAGAGTCGGGAGATGAAGCTCCCAAAAACTGGCATGTGGTACCAGTGTGGCAGGCCGTGGAGAAGAGTGGTGTGGCAGGGAGAGGAGCTGCGCAGGCTGACCCAGCGGCGACCTCCGACACAGAGTTGGAGACGTTCGAGGCCACTGAGACCAGCTCGGAGGCAAGTGGCACTTCACGAGAGGAAAGCTTAACTTCAGGGCAGCCAGCACCACAGGAGAAACAGCAAAGCAAAGATGATGTACCAGCAATGCAACGTCGTAGCATATGGCAGAGAAAACAAACGCCAAAGTACGACGCTGACACCGGAAGCTGGACTGGACTGAGCTGGTCCTGTTTGGCTCAGGGAGAGCTGCTCACCGTGGCTGAGGCGCTAACAAGGCCCGATGCAGCCAAGTGGAAGGAGGCGGTGGACAGCGAGCTCACGTCCATCGAAGAAAACTGCACATGGGTGCTGGTGGACAGACCCGCTAACGCTCACGTGGTGGGCTCAAAGTGGGTGCTCAGGTTGAAGCGGAAGCAAGACAATAGCATCGACAAGTACAAAGCAAGGGTCGTGGCAAAAGGATTCTCACAGCGCGCAGGGTCTGGGTACGATGAGACCCTTGCACCACTTGTTACGTTTGCCTCCATCAGGTCCCTGCTGGCCGTCGCTGCCGCCAAAGACCTTGAGATCCACCAGATGGATGTCCAGACAGCTTTCCTTTATTGGAAGCTAGACAAGGAGGTGCTCATGGAGGTACCGGAAGGTGTCAATGGACCCAAGGGTAAGGTATGCAAGCTGGTGACGGCATTTTACGGGCTAGAACAGGCCCTCCGGATCTGGTACAAGGAAATGAACGGCTTCATAGCTGAACTCTCCTTCGCGCATTGCAAGAACGAGCCTAGCGTCTATGTGCGGGAGGATGAGCATGGCTTGGTGCTTGTATGTTGACGACTTGATCATGTACTCTTCCTCTCATGAGGCCCTTGCGGACCTCTAAAAGCAGCTAAGCATTACGTTCAAGATGAAGGACATGGGTCCTCTCGAGCACTTCCTCAGGATTACCGTCCACTGCAACCGCAAAGCAGGCACCATTGAGCTCAACCAGACCAAGTACATCATGGACGTCTTGAAGCGCTACAACATGGAGGACAACAAACCTGTCAGCAGTTCCATACCCTCTGACTGCAAGCTCTCCTCCTCCATGTCACCAAGCAACGAAGCATAGCGGCGAGTGAGGAAAAATATCCCGTACCAGTCTGCCGTGGGGAGCATCATGTATACGATGGTGGGGATGTGACCTTACATCGCTTATGTGGTGGGTCAGGTGAGAAAGTTTGTGGCCAATCATGGGCCTGAACACTGGCAAGCCGAGAAGCGACCTTTTTGCTATCTTAAGAAGACACAGCACGTGGAATTTGGTTTGGAGGTCTAGAAGGATCAGACGTGCTACGACAGACGTGCTACAGTGACGCGGACTGCGGAGGGCGGATTGACGACAGGAAGTCTACCTCCCGCTGTTTCTGCCTTCTCAACGGTGGTGTTGTCTCGTGGGCGAGTAGGAAGCAAGACTCCATCTTGCTTTCTATTGCTGAGGCAAAGTATATTGCAATCTCTGAAGTGTGCAAGGAAACACCATGGCTTCGCAGTTTTCTTGATGAGATCAAGGTACCACAAGAAGATGCATCGGTCATCCGCATCGAAAACCAAAGTGCCATCGCTATGGTAGAAGATGACATGATCTCCCGGCATGCAAAGCACGTCAACATTCAGTACCACTACTCAAGTGACCTTATCGCCAAGGGTGTCGTGGAACTAGAGCACGTTGAAACCAAGAAAATGCTTGTGGACTTCTTGAAAAAGCCATTGGACAGGGACTTGAATGTTGCAGGAGCTCAAGGAATCAGCATGGTGGATGCAGGGGATGAGAACTAAAGACCAGGACAACTAAGGTGCACAAATACAATATTGAGCTATGGGTTCATGCGGAAGAAGATTACCACGGCAGGTGGGAAGAGGTGCAAGGGAGAGATTAGTGTTCTTTGATGCTCCCTTGGCCACTGCTACAGCTAGCGGACAGGTTGGGTATGCACTGCTCCATTGGAGTAAGTCCCCCAAATCTTGTTCGTGGTGCAAGTCCAAGCTGGACACCAACAGTGAAGCAAAAATATAGCGCGTTAGACATAGGGGCAACAGGTCCTACGATCGAGCCTTGATGTGAGCAGGAAGGATTTTTTACCTTCCGGTATAGGGGAAGTTTCTTAGACATTTCTCCATGCATGATAAGGATATGCCACTTGGCTATCAGTGGATGTGCCAATTGGGAAACTGGTGAGGTGGTGTAAAGTGGCCACCCCCAAAAGTACCACTATCCACACACCTTAGATGCCAAGTCTAGGACTTTATGTACCAGGCTCATTCCTCATTCTAATTACACAATATGGCCTTAGATGCTCTTCATAGAGCTGTCCGACTAAGGAACAGTGTAAAGAAGGCAATGGTTGGTCTAAGCCCGCCTCGTGCGAAAGTGACCAAGTGTTAAGTGGACATAGCTGCTTGTAAGTGATTGCTTAGGAGCTCCTCAGTGTGAAACCGTGATCCTGAGGGTGATATCTTCTCCTAGCTGAAATTCTACGAGTGAATGACAGGTACCATTGTGTCGGCCGTGTTTTCTAGTCCGTTTTTCCTCAGGCCGGTTGACACTTGTTCGGGACCCAGAATGAGAGGGTGAGGTAAAAATGGAAATGGGCCTCCAAATGCTTCATGTACTTGAGTCTGCTTGCATGGGTCATTGATGACAATTGCCCACAAGAGTGACGTAGAGAGGAAAACCCCTCCAGCGAGCTCTCAACGGCATTCTGCAAATTCACGACGACAAATTAAGTGCAAGAGCTAGAGAGCTGACTTGTTAAAGTGGTATCAAACCAGGTGAACCTCGCAACTAAGGATGCAAAGGTTTCGGCCACTACAAGAGATGTGAAATGACATGAGCAGCTCCAACAGTAGCAGAAACCATCACGAGTACGGTTTCCAAACCAAAGGCAACCATACCACCGAAGGTAATCATTGCTGAACTCGGCGACAGCAAGAAGCATACAGAAGCCAAAAATGTGCTCAACAATCACCTCAACGTGCACGTGGACGGCTTCCATGTGATGGAGGACGCGCTTGAGGAGGACCATCCGAGTTTGGACCCTGATGAAGAGCATGATTTCCACAATGAAGAAGGCAACAAGGACCTCAATCATCGCCATCTTCATGCGGCAAAATTGAGCTGAGTACTCAAGAGGGGCAAGATGCTCGTCGGATCGTATGAAGCTGCTGATAGTAGCAAGAATACCAATAGCAACCAAGGCACCAAGAGCACTCATGTAGGAAGTTCTAACGAGCACGAGCCGGATGATGCCGTCACGGAGGAAATTCACGATGACTGGAAGAGGCTTTTTGAGTTGGCTGTTGAGGCGGCAGTCTGAATCAAAATCACCACTAACGGTTGAGGTGCGACACCATTAGGAGGAGTGGGGGTGGAATCCCCTTCCTACGATGTGGCTGTGATGGGGCAAACCCATGTCCGCTCGAGCGTCGTCGCTGACGATAGCTTCCTCTAGATGATGGGACTCCTCGGAGGCGTGTACATGAACTGTACCCTCTTGTAGTGGGTAAAGATGTACGGAAAGAACAAGGCCCTTGAGGCTATTGTTGTCGCTCTAACGATATCAAAGGTAAAGTTTGTGTTTGCAA
>SZWC01012785.1:26465-42190 GCA_023375785.1 Penium margaritaceum | reverse complement strand
GATAGCTTCCTCTAGATGATGGGACTCCTCGGAGGCGTGTACATGAACTGTACCCTCTTGTAGTGGGTAAAGATGTACGGAAAGAACAAGGCCCTTGAGGCTATTGTTGTCGCTCTAACGATATCAAAGGTAAAGTTTGTGTTTGCAAATTGTTTGGAGATCTTCCAAATCGACGTGAATCTGACCAAATTGTTGAATCGCATCGAGCATGTTGTATGTGTCTGCAAGGCTCCACTCGTTCAGTAGGATGACCTTGCCATGATGCGGCTTGAGGACAAGCTATTCAAATACGTTGTAAAGGAGTAGGACACGCAAAAACTGAACCTCGAGTAGCATACGATGTGAAATATAAGCCGGACAGTGCCAACAGCACCGATCACGGCTTGAGTTTTACTTGAATATGTAATCTGACTGTTGATTTGGAATCTACAGGAAAAAACGTGAGAGTTTGACCCAAGAACGGGGTCAATCCATCAAGAATTGAGGAAGTTATGCTGGCCAAAGGTTGGACCGGCCGAGGGGAAAATAGGTGATAGGAATTCATCCCCAAGGACCAAGGCTCGACCCTCGGAAGACCCAACAAGGCTGAAGCGCGCCTTGGGGCCTGGTAAGTCAATGAATGAAGGATCATTGAGGCCCAAGGGTGCTTCAAAATGGCGCCCCAATGTGTTATTGCCAGAAAGGGCGCTTCGGGCAGCCGTCACCGCCACTAGTAGTACTGCCATCGGCAGATTGCCGTGGTTCACGGAAACGGCCATATCTCGGCCGTTCCTCTACAAAATGATGCAATTCTTGGGGCATTGCAAAGCTGAGAAGATGAGTTATGTGATTCTGTTCCAATAATGCTCATCACAGGCCCGTCCACAGCTCGGCGACCTTGGGTCGCCAAGGACGTGTCATCATGTACATATAGTCTTGTATGTTGACACTTGAATAACAAGTACAGTTTACTCCCACTGTGCCACACGTGATCCCGTACTCCCCCAGGACGACCTTACGTTTCCGCAACCCCGGGAAGGTGTGCACCGGTCTCCCCTTGGTCGCCGTTGCTGCCGATTGGTGCCTACACAATTTGGTTGAGGCTAGCACAACGCGCCCGGTTCACACTTTGTATCAGAGCCACCCTTGGCTTAGGGTCACATTTATCTTCGTCCCAACCTCTCCTGGTCAGCACAGACCAGTACGCATTTTGTCTCTTTGGCAGATCCGTGCCCAAGGCCAACCACGTACTCTGGTCACAAGGCAGTAACCGGAGGACCCGTTGAGGAAGAAGTTGTACCGGACGTAGCGATGACTTCATCTGGCACATTCTTGATGGCCGCAACATTTGACGCCCAAGGCAAAGTAACAGCAGCCACAGCATTGCAGAAGTTGCTCACTGACATGCAGGCCAAGATGGACCTGTTGGAGAAGCAAAACGCGTACCTCAATTAAGAGCTCGCGAAACGTCCACCGACAACTGTAGTGGAAGTTGCCGTCGCAAACGTACTTGCGGTGGGCGTCCCCAGCACGCCCAAGCCGGAGCGGTTTGACCCATCAAAGAAGGATGGGCCAGCTCCACACGCTTGGATACTCGAACTGGAATTGTACATCACCACCATTGGCGTGGATGCATCAAGGTACAAGGCGCGCCGCGACTATGGCGTGACCCTGTTGAGAGGAGCTTCGTTGGATTGGTGGGCCGATGTGATGCGGTCCAATCCACACGGTAGTGGAGCAGCAATAGTTGCCGGCATTGCGGCCGCGACCAGAATCTCAACCCCATGGGCTCCAACCTGCAGCAGTAGAGACCCTACCCTCAAATGGCCGACCTCGTGGAAGGAGTTCACAGAGTCGTTCATCAAGCGCTTCACCGTGGATGACGTGAGGAACAATGCGCGTGCCAAGCTGCATCGGCTTCGCCAAACTGGCGACGTCGCCGACTACACCTTCAAGTTTCGTGAGATCGTTGCCAACTATGGCTTCAACTCCCACAAATTTTGCTTCTGTTACAGCAACGTCCTCAAGAACGACCCCCGCACTGTGACGGTGATGCACGACCTCAACGACGACCTATCGGTAATGATCACAGTAGCTGAACGGTACGACTTGCATCTGCAACAGGATCATGCCAACAGCCACAACTCTTTTGGTGGTGGTTATGGCAAGCAGACCGAGAGTGACATCACACCCATGGAGATCGGAGCGTTGCAACAGCGCAAGTGCTACAACTGTGGCAAGCTTAGCCACACTGCGCGTGATTTTTGGAGTCCAAAGAAGGGTCACGGCAAGGGTAAGCGGCAAGGGAAGGGGAAGCAAGCCATGAAGGAAGCAAAAAAGGCAACAAAGGAGTCGGGAAACAAGGAGAGCCGGGAGTAGATGGCGTCAATCCTGGCTCCTATCAGCCCAAACCGCCAGTTGACCGCCCACCCGAGCGCCTTGCGACAAATAAGGGGGTTTCTGAGGTCAAGGTATGGGACGCGAGGTATGAGGTGGAGCAGCACGCACTTCTCTTGGAGGTGCGAGTGAAAGGCGTCAAGGGGAAGCCGGGGAGTGTGCTAGATTGTGGCGCAAGCCACAGTTTTTTTAGCATGTAGTGTGCTCGAAAGTGGGGCCTTGCGCTCACGAGAAAGAAGCGGACCTCTAACCAAGTGAACGGTACGATTGAAGTGGGGTACCTGGCCCATCCCCTCTCTATTCGCATAGGGAAGCTTCACATAACGACCGTATACCGGGTGTGCTTGATGAAGGATTACGATGTGATCCTTGGTCTTGACTTCCTCCACAAGTACAACCCTGCCATCAATTGGAAGGGGCTCACAGTCTCTTTCATGCTCGGAGACAAGGAGTATCCCCTGCCTACGTGGTCCGAGGAAGAGGTTGCGGAGGAGGAGACTTAAGAGGAGGAAGTGCCGCAGCAGTCGATGCCTCGCAAGGAGGAATCGACGTCCATGATGCTGAACTTGGTATAGCTCAAGCACGTGGCTCGAAAAATGGAGCAGATTTTTTGGCGTTTGTGCAAGACATGGAAGACGATTTTGATGAACCAGAGGACATGGCGCCTGCTGTGGCGCATGGAGTGACTCATGAGCAGCCGGTGGCCCAAGGCAAGTTTGCTAGTGTGCCCGAGGGGCTTTGGAAGGTGTGTACGGGATTTGAGGACGTGTTCCCGGACACCCTCCCGACGGGTCTGCCACCGAAGCAAGACGTGGACCATTGCATCGACCTCAAACCTGGAGTGTGCCCGCCTGTTTATGCAACGTACTGCATCAGCGACGCGCAGCTGCAGGGGCTCAAGTATCAGCTGAACGAGACGACAAAGCAAGGCTTCATCCGCCCATCCTCATCCCCTTACATTGTACCTGTCTTGTTTGTGCAAAGAAAGACGGGGGAGACGCGCATGTGCGTGGACTACCGGGCGTTGAACGAGTTGACCATCAAGAACCGGTACCCGCTTCCACGAGCCTAGGAGCTCTTTGACCAGCTCCGTACGGCTCGCTTCTTCACAAAGATTGACCTCCGTTCCGGCTACCACAAGATCCGCATCGCAGCAGATGATGTGGAAAAGACGGCCTTCCGCACCCGCTATGGTCACTACAAGTTCCTCATGATGCCTTTCGGGTTGACCAATGTGCCAGCCACCTTTATGGCAGCGATGAACAACATCTTCAGGCCGTACTTGGATGACTTCGTGGTGGCTTACCTCGATGACATCTCGGTGTATAGCAGGACGGCGGAGGAGCATGAGGAGCATGTGAAGGAGGTCCTCAAGATTTTGAGGAAGGAGACATTTTTTTGCAAAGCTCACTAAGCGTGAGTTCGCGGTGAGAAAAGTTGAATTCCTTGGACAAATATTTGGCAATGGACAGATTTCCATAGACCCGCAAAAGGTGTCGGCCGTACAAGAGTGGCCGAGTTGTGTAGTGTGTACGATGTGCAAGTGTTCCTTGGTTCTTACAACCATTATCGCAGATTTATCCTTGGCTATGCAGGAGTGTCAGCACCACTCTCCAATCTCACTCGTGAGGATTGCGAGTGGAGTTGGGGAGCTAGCAAACAAGAAGCCTTTGAGAATCTCAAAAGGGCTCTGACCTCCGCACCGGCCTTGCACTTGGCCGACAACGGCCGTGAGTTTAAAATGGCGACGGATGCATCGGACCTGGCCATTGGTGAATTCCTTTTACAGGTTTTTGGCAACGGGTCGCGGCCGGTCGCCTACTACTCACGCAAGTTGCACTGGGGGGAGCTGAACTACGCCACTCATGACAAGGAGATGCTCGCCGTGGTTGCAGCCTTCAAGAACTGGAAATGCTACCTCGAGGCACAGAAGTGCACGGTCTACACCGACCACCACGCATTGAAGTACTTCAAGATGCAGCCAAACCTGAGCCGGTGGCAAGAGCGTTGGGTGGAGTATCTCAAGTCGCACTTCGACTACGAGATCGTGTACCGGCCAGGTCGCATCAACCCAGCCGACGCACTCTCACGATGACCGGACCTCATGATGCGGGTCGTGTCTATCACCATCCACAAGGATGCCTTCCTTGTGAAGCTCTTCACGAAGGGATACGAGACGTACGGGGAATTTGACCCTCGGAGATTTTACTTCAAGGCACCGTATTTGCGATGACGCGGCATGGAGCAGGTGGTGGTTCCCGTGGTGCCTGCGCTTCGGCAGCTGATTTTGGAGGAGTGCCATGAAAGTGGCCTGAGTAGTCACTTCTCCGCCGACAAAACATTGAAGACGTTGGCTTGCTTCTTTTGGTGGCCCACCATGTCGTCGGAGGTGGCTAAATTCTGCCTAAGTTGTGACGTATGCCAACACCACAAGGCACGGAGGATGAAGACCCCGGGTCTCCTCCAACCCTTGCCCATTCTCGAGCACCCGTAGCAGGACATCTCCATGAATTTCATCACAGGTTTGTCCATGACAGCGACAGGCCACAATGCGGTGTTGGTGGTGGTGGATCGCTTCAGGAAGATGTCGCACTTCATTGCAACGCGTGATACGGTGAGCGCAAAAGGCACGGCTCGGCTGTTGCTCGAGCACGCCGTGCATCTCCATGGCGTGCCGCGGTCCATTGTGAGCGACCATGACCCACGCTTCACGAGCAAGTTCTGGCGAGAAATCATGGAGCGGTACGGCAACAAGGTGCAGCTGTCCACCAGTTTTCATCCCCAAACTGACGGGCAAACGGAGCGGACAAACCAGACGCTCGAGCAGCTCCTCCGTACAGTGGGTGATCCAGACGAGATGGCGTGGGACCAGCGGTTGCCTGTCGCTGAACTGGCGTACAACTCTGCCATGTCTGCCTCCTCCGGCAAGGCGTCCTTTGAGGTGGTGAACGGGACGGTGCCCGCCACACCTCTCAGTTTGCACGTCGCAAGCAACCTGCCCGCGGTGGAGTCTACCGCACGTGACTTCAATCAGATTTGGGTGGCAATGCGGCATGCATTGCGAAGGCGCAAGCGCAACAGAAAGTGGAAGCAGACCGCCGACGCGCAGACAAAACGCGCAAGGTCGGTGACCTCGTGCTTCTCAACAGCGCGCACGTCAAGCTCCACGGGGTCCGGTCGGACAGGTTGAAACCCCCGTGGCTTGGTCCGTTCGCGGTGCTCGAAATGCGGATACCCATGGTGGCACGGTTGGCTCTCTTGCCTTTCATGCCCGTCCATGATATATTCCACATCTCCAAGCTCAAGCTCTACCATGATCCGGCCGAGCATTTTCCTGGCCGCAGTTTGGAGCCTCCCCCTCCAGTGGTGATTGAGGGCGAGCAAGAGTTTGAGGTGGAGGTCATCCTTGATCACCGTCATCGTGGCCGTGGATGGGAGTACCTGGTCAAGTGGAAGGACTACAATACAGCCCACAACTCATGGGAGCCTGCCCGCAACTTCAATGNTTGGTTCTTACAACCATTATCGCAGATTTATCCTTGGCTATGCAGGAGTGTCAGCACCACTCTCCAATCTCACTCGTGAGGATTGCGAGTGGAGTTGGGGAGCTAGCAAACAAGAAGCCTTTGAGAATCTCAAAAGGGCTCTGACCTCCGCACCGGCTTTGCACTTGGCCGACAACGACCGTGAGTTTGAAATGGCGACGGATGCATCGGACCTGGCCATTGGTGGATTCCTTTTACAGGTGTTTGGCAACGGGTCGCGGCCGGTCGCCTACTACTCACGCAAGTTGCACGGGGGGGAGCTGAACTACGCCACTCATGACAAGGAGATGCTCGCCGTGGTTGCAGCCTTCAAGAACTGGAAATGCTACCTCGAGGCACAGAAGTGCACAGTCTACACCGACCACCACGCATTGAAGTACTTCAAGATGCAGCCAAACCTGAGCCGGTGGCAAGAGCGTTGGGTGGAGTATCTCAAGTCGCACTTCGACTACGAGATCGTGTACCGGCCAGGTCGCATCAACCCAGCCGACGCACTCTCACGATGACCGGACCTCATGATGCGGGTCGTGTCTATCACCATCGACAAGGATGCCTTCCTTGTGAAGCTCTTCACGAAGGGATACGAGACGTACGGGGAATTTGACCCTCGGAGATTTTACTTCAAGGCACCGTATTTGCGATGACGCGGCATGGAGCAGGTGGTGGTTCCCGTGGTGCCTGCGCTTCGGCAGCTGATTTTGGAGGAGTGCCATGACAGTGGCCTGAGTAGTCACTTCTCCGCCGACAAAACATTGAAGACGTTGGCTTGCTTCTTTTGGTGGCCCACCATGTCGTCGGAGGTGGCTAAATTCTGCCTAAGTTGTGACATATGCCAACACCACAAGGCACGGAGGATGAAGACCCCGGGTCTCCTCCAACCCTTGCCCATTCTCGAGCACCCGTAGCAGGACATCTCCATGAATTTCATCACAGGTTTGTCCATGACAGCGACAGGCCACAATGCGGTGTTGGTGGTGGTGGATCGCTTCAGGAAGATGTCGCACTTCATTGCAACGCGTGATATGGTGAGCGCAAAAGGCACGGCTCGGCTGTTGCTCGAGCATGCCGTGCATCTCCATGGCGTGCCGCGGTCCATTGTGAGCGACCGTGACCCACGCTTCACGAGCAAGTTCTGGCGAGAAATCATGGAGCGGTACGGCAACAAGGTGCAGCTGTCCACCAGTTTTCATCCCCAAACTGACGGGCAAACGGAGCGGACGAACCAGACGCTGGAGCAGCTCCTCCGTACAGTGGGTGATCCGGACGAGATGGCGTGGGACCAGCGGTTGCCTGTCGCTGAACTGGCGTACAACTCTGCCACGTCTGCCTCCTCCGGCAAGGCGTCCTTTGGGGTGGTGAACGGGACGGTGCCCGCCACACCTCTCAGTTTGCACGTCGCAAGCAACCTGCCCGCGGTGGAGTCTACCGCACGTGACTTCAATCAGATTTGGGTGGCAATGCGGCATGCATTGCAAAGGCGCAAGCGCAACAGAAAGTGGAAGCAGACCGCCGACGCGCAGACAAAACGCGCAAGGTCGGTGACCTCGTGCTTCTCAACAGCGCGCACGTCAAGCTTCACGGGGTCCGGTCGGACAAGTTGAAACCCCCGTGGCTTGGTCCGTTCGCGGTGCTCGAAATGCGGATACCCATGGTGGCACGGTTGGCTCTCTTGCCTTCCATGCCCGTCCATGATGTGTTCCACATCTCCAAGCTCAAGCTCTACCATGATCCGGCCGAGCATTTTCCTGGCCGCAGTTTGGAGCCTCCCCCTCCAGTGGTGATTGAGGGCGAGCAAGAGTTTGAGGTGGAGGTCATCCTTGATCACCGTCATCGTGGCCGTGGATGGGAGTACCTGGTCAAGTGGAAGGACTACAATACAGCCCACAACTCATGGGAGCCTGCCCGCAACTTCAATGTTGGCGGGGTGAATGCCATCCTCCGGGAGTACCGGGACGGCTCGCTCCTAGGGGGGGCGGTAGCATAAGCCGGACAGTGCCAACGGCAATGATCACGGCTTGAGGTTTCCTTGAATATGTAATCTGACTGTTGATTTGGAATCTACAGGAAAAACCGTGTGAAATCCACTGAAGAACGGGGTTGATCCATCAAGAATTGAGGAAGCTACGCTAGCCAAAGGTTGGACTGGCCGAGGGGAAAACAGGTGACAAGAATTCATCCCCAAGGACCAAGGCTCGACCCTCGGAAGATCCAACAAGGCCAAAGCACGCCTTGGGACCCGGATAGTCAATGAGTCAAGAATCATTGAGGGCCAATGGTACTTTGGAATGGCACCCGGATGTGTTCTTGCCAGAAATGGCACTTCGGGCGGCCGTCACCGTCGCTAGTGGTGCTGCCAGCGGCAGATTGCAGTGGTTCACAAAAACGGCCATATCTCGGCCGTTCCTCCACGGTATGATGCCATTCTTGGTGCGTTGGAAAGCTGGGAAGATGAGCTACGTGATTCTTTGGCAACAACGCTCATCCCAGACCCATACACAGCCGCGCACGGCTTGGCGACTTCGGGTCCCCTGGGATGTGTCATCATGTACATTTAGTCTTGTATGTTGACACTTGAAAAACAAGTACAGTTTACTCCCACTGTGCCACACGTGTTCCCGGTCTCCCCCAAGACAACCCTACGCTTCCACAACCCCGGAAAGGTGTGCACCGGCCTCTCCTTGACCGCCGTTGCTGCTGGTTGGTACCTACACCATCCGGTTGAGGCTAGCACACCGCGCCCGGTTCACACCAAAGGAGACCTTTTTTTATATTATGCACAAGAATTACACTCAGTGCAAGGAGGCATATTGTACCTTTAACAAGATCAAGGACTTGAAGTAGTTGGATATCTTGCTCGGGGCCTCCTTGAAAGAGTTTAGTGCACTCGTGGAGGCAACTAATAGCTTCACCGAGCACAATGGGATCCAGAACATCAAGTATCTAGAGTTCTTATTACAAGAGTACTTGCATAATTGCCTTGCTAACAAGAAGCTGAAGGACAAGACCACCCCAACAGCAATTGGCCAGGCTTGGACAAGCTAGAGGTCGTTGAGTGACTACATGACCAAAGTTTATTTAGGAAATCCGAAGCATTACTCAAATGCACGGCCAAACATACGTGCCCAACAAGGTCACGACATGCGCATGGGCGCTGCAAGGGCTGGGGGGGTCAGTTGGGTAGCGGGACGGGGTCAAGGAAAAGTAACCTGCAAACCCTTCAGTCAAGAAGGCTGGTGGACACAAGGCCTCCGACAACAAGCGCAGCCGCGATAACAACAAGTTGTAGGTGTCACGTAAGTTGCAACACAGCCTTCCGCGTCTGGCTCTACCATAATTGCATTCAGCCTGGCCACTTTAGGGCCGAGTGCCCTGGGACTACCGGCGGTAGGCAAGAGGCCGTGGCATTAGCCACGGCTACAGCACCTTGTGGGAAGGGTGCAGCAAGGGGCCATGGACAAGGCAGAGGACAGCGCCACGGTTGCGGCAATGGACCGGCCATGGTAACAGACAGGGCTCTGGTGCGGGTTTTCTCCATCCCTGATGATGTTAGTGGGGACCACTCAGGGGCAAAACTGGATCACGCGTGGGGGTTCTTGTTTTCCTATATGGATGTGAAACAATTCGAGTTTTTGACGAGTTCAAGCTACTCTATTATTTTCTCTCTTGTTGAACCTCATTCTACACTTGCTGACCGAAGTTGTCCACTAAACCTTGCATATCCACACAAGATGCATGATCGAACATGTTTAGTGATGGCAACATCGACCATTGTGTAAGAGTTGTGTGACATAGTAATTGAAGTAAACATTCTAAAAGTAGTGAGGTCAATCACGTTCGCGGTACCTTTTGTAGAAGATTTTGACCCAGTCAAGTTTAAAGAGTGGAAGGTGCTAGCCGAATTCACACACATCCTTAAGATGTGGACACGGGTGGGTGAATCATGGGAGTTGTGGTGATATCCATATAGATTCCGTAATTATCACAAAATTGGCTTCCTATCGTCACGCCTTTTCACTTGGAAGAGTAGAGGTAACATGATGATACAATTCAAATGACACCTCGGTGGTGCTCTGGAGAATGCACGAACTGACACTAGAGGGAATGGCTCCTTTGTTAGCCATGACTTTGCCTAAAAGGTGGGCCTAAATGTTTCATGACATTGTGAAAAGGACAGCGTTACTTAACATTGATTCTAAGAATGGAATTGCCATCGACCCGACCAAAACTCCATCACAACTTGTCGGTAATGTAGTTTAGGAGACGTATGCGACAAGGTTGTCGATACTTCTTGGCTCAGCTCTAAATAGTGTAGGAAGATGTGAAGGAAGATACGCCACAAGATATCAAACCACTATTAGTAGAGCTCTTGGATGTATTCCAATACCCATGTACTGGGCTTCCACTAGGACGACACATGGGTTACACGATTTGACTGCAATTGTATGCAAATCCTCCGTTCAGACCCATGTATTACCTTAGTCCATCAGAAGGCAAGAGGCCGAAGGCCAAATTGAAGAGTACCTTGAAAACGATTTGATCGAGCCAAGAAGCTTGTTGTACAGTGTACCAATCCTTCGTGTGAATGAAAATGATGGTGGCTTACGTATGTGTATGGACTACCGAGCGTTGAACAAGGGAACAGTGAAAAATTGCTTCTCCTTATCGAAATATGAGATTTTTGACCAACTCTAAGGAGTAGAAGTCTTTTTATCATTGGATTTGTCTCAAGAATACCATCAAATCTACATCACGGAAGATGATGTACCCAAACCAACGTTTTGAACGCACATTGGACAATATCAGTTCTGGGTTTTATGCTTTGGGCTAACGAATAGCCCGACAACCCTCCAAGGAAAAAATCTCATATGAGACTTTTGACCAACTCTATTGTGCCGAGTATTGCAAACCTCCCCCGATAACATGCAAATCCCCTAGTCACAATCGGCGGTTTGGGTTTTTTTTTTGCCCTGGCATCTGCCGGGCCCCGCCACCGCGGGGTCCGGCATATTCCCAGCGTGCGCCACATCCTGCAAACCCCCCCGGACCTACGACAAACCCACTAGTTTAAATGGGGGGTTTGGCACGGTCATCGCGAGCTCGTAGGGAGGTTTCACTACGAAACTCCTCCTGCGAGCTCGCGACGACCGACGAAGCTCGAAGTCCAAAAACATGTCAAATGTGATATATACATGAAGTATGTATCAACCGTGCCCGTTTTCCCTCGCGCGACGAAAAACATGGGCACTGCTATCATGTCGTTTCCGACTGTGGACAGCGTAGTTTTTCCGTTTTTCACTTTGGACAACGTATGCAGTTCATTTTCGACTATGGGCATTGCTGATATATTGACCGAAACGATGGACATATTACAACTCTGTCCCTTTATAACAGGCAGGGTTTTCTCGGTGAGTCCTGCCAGATGCCTGACAGCCCAAAACCCGGGCATCGTTCGTTTTTCCTGAAAACTGGACCATACCATAATACGGATGTTGCGAACGTAGTCGCGCGGTCAGAATCAGCTAGAAAAACAGTAGCAAAGAGTTATAGCTGCCCGAACCCAGACAGTGCCTATAATGGTCCATGATACCAAACAGTGACACAGCCAGAGGCGCGGACCCTAGGCAGAGCATGACGCTGCAGACGCAATGGCACAGTCAGAAACACCGTTGGGTGCATGCAGACAGCCTCTGCGGTGGGAGTGACCGCCGACAGCCCGACCTCCGAGGAGGCCTGCCGATGGAGCTGAGCACATCACCGGAGGGAGGAGGCTCCAGCGAATTGCGAGAGGGCCTCAGCGTGCGTCGGCTCCACCGGATGACACTCCAGCAGCGTCAAGTGTCGCCGTCAATCATCTGCACACCAATGTACACAAGCCAGGAGGACACGACAGAGCACAATGAGAGATGCGCAAAAAACCAACACATGTCGATCCACAAAAGATCCAAGCTGTGGTGGATTGGCCATGCCCCAAAAAAATTGGACACATTCAGTCTTTCTTTAGCCTTACAAACGACTTTCGAAGGTTTATGCTATGGAGTTTTACCCTGGTTGCGCCGCTAACCGGGCTCACACAATAGGGTGTACATTGGAAATGAACATCTGATTAAGAAAACACTTTTCTCAAAGTCAAAAAGCTTCTATCCACAACCCCTATCTTTGCTCTTCAGGATCCATCGCAACCGTGGAAGGTGCGATGTGATGTGTCTGTAGTAGGACTTGGAGCAGTTCTCATGCAGAATGATCACCCAATTGCGTATGAGAGTCGGAACCTCATTCTCGCATAGACGTTATACAAAAATGGAGATCAAGAGCTCCTTGCACAAGTACATGCTTTCAAGATGTCGTGTTGCTACCTCGAGGGCACTGAGGGGGGTGTGATGGTACTGACCGATGACAACCCGTTGGTGCTTTTCCGAAATGCAACCAATCTGTTAAGATGACAGACCCGTTGGACTGATTATTGTTCATATGGGAATATCGGCCAGGGCGCATGAACATGGCCAATCCAGACGGCCTATGGAGACTAAAGCAACAACCGAGGTTGGTGGGTGTTTTATGGCCATTGCGATGGCAATAGTGCAAACATCAAATCTCCTAAAAAGGGTTGTTCTTTCTCTTGGATGAAATGGAGCCCGTTTTTGGTACTACTAGGTACCCAGTTGTAGCAGTGCCCATCGATGTCTTTTGCCGGTGTGGAAGATTAGACTCAAATTACAATCGAGTGGGCCCTACCACTTCCAATGAAGTCTTTTTTGTGTAAGAGTTTCTGACACGTAAGGTCTACTTTCTGATCCATCTTTCCCTGAGTGTGACATGGAGACGTCACTAGTTGTTTTCGTAAGCACCGGAAGGAGGATTAGTGTCACGTACAAATCGATGCCAATTTAAAATGAAATTGACATCCATCTTACAAAAAAACAACCCAGGATGATACCCCAACACCGCCAATACATTTCAAGCATTACACATCATCATTAGCGTAAGCATGAGCACTGTGCTGCCAGAGGCCAATGCACCAGAGGAGCTCTGGTGCCTGAAAGCACCAAAGCTNCACCCCCAGCGGTGTAGTGAAGCAGCTCTGGCCCACAGCGGAGCCAAAGGGCCCAGCACCGAGCCGTAAGGCTCAGATGTTGGCAATGAAGCTCTGCACATTGCGGCCGTTGAGCGGCTGCGGCGGGCGGCTGTCGATGGGGACTTCGTGGTTGACCTCCGCCATGATGCCCATAAAACGTTCCACCTGTTCCATGGAGATGGTGGGCGTGGCAGCAGGGTCGAGGACGAACCAGCGCACAATTTCGTCGCAGTCAGGTGTGGTGAGCGAACCCTTGTACCTGTACACGCACACGGAATCCTGCTGGGTTGGGCGCGCTTTCACGAAGCTCATGAGATCGAAGCTGCCTGTGGCTTGGACTTTGCACTCCGCCTCCTTTGGCGCCTGCGACAGCCACCTGCATTCGCAACAAACAACCGGGACGGCAACCGGGAGGCTGATGTTTCTACCTTTGCATGAGACGCCCCATGACGATGGTTTTGCCATGGTATTCTAACCATGGCCAAGGAAAAAGCAACCTGTTCCATCTCCTGGCCCCGGTGCATTGGGAGCTTTGCCCAGTGGCATGTTGTAGAATGTGGTTGCTTACTCAAGGGAAGGTGGAAATCTAGATAGAAAAGAATGGGAAGATCACGCTCCATTATGGCATCTCAACATATTGACTTGCATCCAATTTGCTGCCCCACCCCACCCCCACATCCTCCCCCGATTGCAGTACAATTCCACCTCATTCCTCCTGGCATCCCGCAAATTTCTACTCACTGCTCTACGGAGGGGTTGTTGGCATTGTCCTTTGCAAGGAGGTAGAGCGCGCCCACAACGGCGAGCTTGTTGGGGATGGTCCTGTGCACGTGCACAAAATGGACCTCAAACGGTGCGAACATGCCGTCAATGGCGTGCTCGCTGAATGCGTGGCCGTGCAGCTGCTTGAGGTCGTACAGGCCGTCGTCTAGCTCCAGCGTCAACGGGTTGGCCGCATCCGCAGGTGGGATGATCTCTGCACATTTGAAAGAGCGTAGAGCAGCTGCATGGATTGAGAAGTGGACTATGAGGAGAAACTGGAACAGCTGGAGAACACGATACTCTACGGGAGATGATCAATTAGATAATGAGGGGAGGGGGTGAAGGAGGGGGTGGAGGAGGGGGTAGTGGGGAGGAATTGGAGGAGAATGAGGAGGGGGAAGTCCTTCTGAGAGAGGAGAGGGAAAAGTAGGAGCAAGGGGTGAGGATTAGGATGGCAAGTAGGAAGAAGAAGATTTATGGAGCAAGTGGAACCACCAGGTGAAGGAGAGATAAGGGAGGAAAACACTTGCAGATTTCCCTTGTCTTTGAAGAAGGCGGTAAATACATGGGAGGAGGAATTTGAAAGGGGAAGGAGGAAAGTGGGGGCAACAACAATGACAGAAAGCAAACCACAAGGTTACGGATGTTCCGTTGGCAAGGATTGTGCCCATCAAAAAGTCGAGAACACAGAAATGACAAAGACCATGACGACAATGACAACTAAGATGAAGAAGATGACAATGATGACAAAGTCAATGACGACAACGGCATTGGCGACGGCGACAACGACAAAGATGATGGAGACAATGAAGAGGACAGGGAAGATGACGACGACGACAACGACAACGAGAACGACAACAACGAAGACAACGACGACGAGGACGACGACGACAACGACAACAACAACGATGAGAACGACAACAACGATGACAACGACGACGGCGGCAGCGGCAAATACGATGACGAGAAAGTAGATGATGACGATGACAACGACAACGGTGATGTCAATGCCGTCGCCAACGAAGACGCCGCCAACACGGATGATGACAATGATGGAAACAACGATGAGATTGACGACAACCGCACTCACGGATGGTGTGGCCATTGTTGTAGAGTGTGACGTTGGTGACAGCTCTGTAGACGAGTTCAAAGACGGGTGCACGCCTTAGCTTTGGGCTCTTCACCGCCGGGGTGACAATGTGGATAGGTGACTGACTGCTGCCCGTGCCACATGTGCCCTGCTCCGGAGAGAATGAAGAGNGTTCCGTTGGCAAGGATTGTGCCCATCAAAAAGTCGAGAACACAGAAATGACAAAGACCATGACGACAATGACAACTAAGATGAAGAAGATGACAATGATGACAAAGTCAATGACGACAACGGCATTGGCGACGGCGACAACGACAAAGATGATGGAGACAATGAAGAGGACAGGGAAGATGACGACGCCGACGACGACAACGACAACGAGAACGACAACAACGAAGACAACGACGACGACGACGACGACGACAATGACAACAACAACGATGAGAACGACAACAACGATGACAACGATGACGGCGGCAGCGGCAAATACGATGACGAGAAAGTAGATGATGACGATGACAACGACAACGGTGATGTCAATGCCGTCGCCAACGAAGACGCCGCCAACACGGATGATGACAACGATGGAAACAACGATGAGATTGACGACGCCGAATGACGACAACCGCACTCACGGATGGTGTGGCCATTGTTGTAGAGTGTGACGTTGGTGACAGCTCTGTAGACGAGTTCAAAGACGGGTGCACGCCTTAGCTTTGGGCTCTTCACCGCCGGGGTGACAATGTGGATAGGTGACTGACTGCTGCCCGTGCCACATGTGCCCTGCTCCGGAGAGAATGAAGAGAGTGAGTGAGTGAGTGTGTGAATGTGTGTGTGTGTGTGTGTGTGTGTGTGTGTGTGAGTGTGTGGGGGGGAGGGG
>SZWC01012785.1:8094-25250 GCA_023375785.1 Penium margaritaceum | reverse complement strand
GGTGGGACACAAAGCCCACAGGGTGTGGAAATCGGATCGCAGGTGCGCAGGAGCCGAACCACTCCAATGCGAATGGGCCGTCCGCCGTTGCACCACCAGCCGCGGGTGATACGGTGGTGCTGTGGGGGGCGGACGCGGTGTGGGGACAGGTGGCGGGAAGGGCTTGGGAACATACGTATGATGGTCTTGGATGGTGAATTGGATTGGGAGAAAGGAGGCAAAACCAAGAGACGTGAAAAACGGGAAGGAAAGGAAACTCAGAAGACGTCGACGGGTACTCCCGCGACGGTCCAAACGCGCGCTTTTGGCGAAAACCACCAATACGAATTGCTGAGCCAGGGCGGTCGGCTTTGCCGGACAGAATCGAAGCGCTGATTGCGGAGTCCGGTGCTCATTAAATCCGCCGGCGTAGAAGTGCGGAATCGCGTCCGCGTGGCTGGGACAGCCATTACTTATGGCTACGCGAGTGGAAATCCACTGCAGCCGGCACATCTCGTTGAGGGCCTGTCCATCGAGCAAGTCTAACTCAGAATAAACGAGTTTGACCTCCGTCCCTCCGACAGCGATGTCAACAGAAGAATCACCATTGCTCGATCGACCGCCAATGTCGAATCGTCTTCAAACCACTTCAGGGTAGGCCATAGATTGTTGCACACTAAATGAAGGCGAAGAATCTGTACATGAACGGATTCTTGTTTTGGTACTAAATGTGCTATCATTTGAAAAGCCCAGGAGGAATTTTAGTAAGCGGAATAGCCAGGATATCCATAATCCCAAAGGGCGGACCCTCCCGTTTCCACGAGTGGAATTTTATGTCTGCCATATCCAGCACTTGAAAAAACGAACGAAGTATCCAGCCTCGGTCGACATGCTCGATCAGCCACATGTGTCGCTGATCGAGCATGGCGAGGAGGGTCATGTGACAGTCGCTCGATCGAACGAGAGTCACATGACCCTTCTCCCCGTGCTCAATCAGCGTTGCATGTCGCTAATCAAGCATGGCGAGCGAGGTCGAATACCTCGTTCATTTTTTTAACTGCTCGATATGGCAGACATAAATTTCTGCTTCTGGATATGGGAGGATCCGCCCTTCGGGATCATGGATATCCTAGATGTTTTACCCATTTTAGCAAAAGTTTCAAAATAGGACGCACGATCTATCATGTTGGATGTATGAGGTTAAAACATTCTTGTAAAGCATTTTGACGGCTACTACTTCTAAGCAAATCACACAGTGTACCACAGTCTTAAATTCTTTACTCTACCATTTGTTTTCCAGGGTTCATTTATAACGCATCCCTTGATGAAAAAAAATCAAGTGACATGAAGATTCTGACAGAAAAAACAATCGCTGAAGACTGTTTTCTTGAGCAATCCTAGTAACACTTCCAAACTGCGGAGCATACGTAGTTTTCCTCCTCAAAAATTTCATGCAACGTTACAGGATGTTTTGGGTGTATTTCATGACTCTTTTTTTTACATTCTATGTGCATGGCAAGAAGAATGCTATCAGTGGGAGGCTGCCGCGTTATGATCTTGTTCAGTTAACGAAGTAAGACTCACCATTGGAATGTTCCTTCAAAACTCCAACTCCTCTTAAAGAGAGATAAATAACATTATGAATCAGACAGACCATCAACCCCTTGCAACAGTCTGGAACTGGCTTGTCTTTGCTTTCACTAGGAAGAGGACCATACCAGATGTGTCTCACCATGGCATTCTCTTTCACTAGCTGCATTTGTGTGTTACTTCACAAAGTGGCAAGCTTTGCGTGCTTCTACACCAGCCGGACAGATTTTTGTGTTACTTCACCATAGAAACAAATTTTTGTGTTCAAGTAATAACCCAATGTACGTATCCGTGTGCCACCTCTCAACCTTGCCAAAAATACGTTTTCTTAAAACCAATTTCACGGCAATAAGCGGCTGACTCAAGGAGTCTAGAAGAACATCACTCTCTTACGAGTCCAAAATCCATCACTCGCGCTGCTGGGAAAGGTTGTTTTCAACCTAAAGGCCATCATCACTTGAGGGTTAGCGACGGGTTCATGAGTGGGTCCATCGAGCGACAAAGGAAGAAGGGTGTTGGGCATAGATGACCCATATCGTGACTCTGATCTGTTGGACAGTGCACATTCGAGGCTTGAGGTGTTGTTCAGGGTCATCATGCCTCCAAACTTGCGACTTGCCCATCGAGGGCAGGCCTAATCTACGTCACACAAGTTATGAGATCTATTCTAGGTCTGTCTGTGAAACACATCACAGATGTCACTTCATTGTTAAAGACTATTATAGGTTTGGTAACACCAAGGTGGGCAAGTGAGAGCATGAAGCATGGGCATGCGACAGAGCTAGAGCTGAGGCACGTGAATCGTGAGCTACAGCATGGGGAGGAAGTTGGACCTGGAGCATGTGATGCACGCGCTCATCATGCGTCGTCTATAGTCTCATGGCCGGTATGCCCTACGCAGTCATATCCACACATAAGGCAAGGGCATGTACAGGGATTAACACACCCCCTTAGATGTGAGTGCTGCAAACATGCAACCTAGGACGTGAAGTCGAGAGACATGGAGGAGGGCAGTGTTTTGGTTAGGAGGTCTGTCATCTGGGAATCTCCCATAATTGGGCACACTTGAACAGCCCCTGCTTCAATTGCTTCGTGCAAGTACTTATGCTCGACACTGATGTGCTTTGTGCTTGGAAGCAATTCGCCGTCATTTTCAGTTATCTGCCGTGCTGCTGAACTGTTGTTATATAGTGGTGTGGCATGTACAGTCAAACCCAGTTCTTCCTAGCCACATGGCATCGGATGCAGCCTCTCCAGTGCCATGTATTCCGCCTTCGCCATGCTTCGTGCTACGCATGACTGTTTAGAACTCCTCCATGAGAGAGCTGAGCCCCACACATGAAACACACACCCTCCTCCATTGCGTGCAACACGGTCATATGCGTAGTCACTGTCACCACAACCATCCAAAAGAGGTGCTGAAGAGGGAGAGATGGCCAAACCAACCTTGGTTGTGTCCATCAGATGCAACAGTTTCAACAAGGCCTTGTGTTGTGTGCTGTACATCTGCTAGCTGAACTGGGCCAAAGTGTTGACAGCACAGGCAATGTCAAGACGTGTTGTGGAAGACAAGTAGGAAAGACTTCCAATGAAGCGGCTGTAGAGTGTCGGGTCACTATGCGGATCGTAGACTGTGGTGCGTGCATCAAGAAAGTTTGGATAGACGTCTGGACTCATGGGGGACTGTTGACGTGGGAGGTGTTGGACAAGGTGGTAAAAACGCACAGTCAGATGGGCAAGAAATGGCCCTTGATGCAGTTTCACCGTGCGCACGGATCGGTCACGTGTGATGGTCATGTCCAAGAAACTGCGTGCCTCTCCAAGGTCAATCATGCGGTAATGCGTAGTGAGCAGTGGTTTTGTTTGTGCGATGAGTGGGAGTGAAGGGGACAGAACCAACAGGTCATCCACATATACAAGCAATGTAATGGGTTCTCTTCCTTGCCTCCTAAAGAAAAGGGATGAGTCAGAGATACTTTGAGAAAACCCACCAAGTTCTGAAGTGTGCCGCATCTCTTTGTTCCAACATCAAGGTGCTTGCTTCAGTCCATTCAGTGCTTTTAATAGCAGCCACACACGATCAGTTCCATCCTCAAACCCTTTCGGTTGATTCACAAACAGTTACCCCTCAAGGGGACCGTTCAAAACGGCATTTTCGACATCCATTTGATGCATTTACCAATTTCCGTGTGCCGCCACGGCCAGCAGGGTGTGGCTAGTACCATACTTGCCACGTAGGTGTCCGTGAAATTCTGTCCCGGTATTTGATGGAACCCTTTGATGACCAGGCGAGCCTTGGATCTTCCAACCATGCCTGCCAGATTTCTCTGAAGTTTGAACACACACTTTAGGTCAATTGCTTTCTGTCCTGGCGGCAGTGGCACAAGCTGATACCCATCGTGTTCCAATAGCACATTTAGCTCAACAACCATGGCTTTCTCCCACTATGCCACATCTGACCGTTCCCTTGCTTCTGTCACTATGAGAGGTTCAACAATTGTGGAGTCCACAGGGGCAGGCCCAATGGTGTGGTAGAACTGTTTGTAGTCCACACATGCAAAATTTTGCGTGAAATAATGAACGGGCCCAGTGATTGTTAGACGAGACTGTACCTCAGTTTATCTTGGAAGGACTTTGCCAAGCCACGTAGTGTGGATGTTGTGTCTGATGCTGCGCTTGCTAGGTCAGTCGGTGTCAGCAGGTATATGGAGACTGGGGATACCACAAGTGCACCATGCGACTGTCGTGCAACAGGGGAGGTGTGACACACGGGAGGAGGCACAGACAAGTACACTCACATTCTATGGGTAATGTTGTGGAGAGGGAATATGTGAGGCATGCCATAAGGTGCAAAACGTCTTGTATGGCATGTGTTCTAAAGCGGATGCATCTTGACTTTCAATGAAGTAGTGATTGGTGGAAACCCAAAACCTCCATGCCTTGGAGGCATGGAAACTCCCACAAACACACACCATCTGCCACGTGGGCTGAGTTGTGATCTTTTTAAGGTTGAGCAACCAACACACAAGCCATTGTTTCCCATACTCTTTCCGGTCTCAAGTGTGCTTTCTCTTGGAACCAGCGATCCCAGGACATCATTGATTTAGGCAGTGGGCCCTGGAGAATGCAATAACAAACCCATGTGATATATTTGACCGCCTCTTCCAAAATCCCAAAGGACAGGCTAGACTGTCAAAGAAGGGTACACAAAGCATCTCCCAAGGTCCTAGGCCATCTCTTTGCAGCCCCGTTTTGTTGAGGTGTATAGGGAGCGGTAGTCTGATGTTCTATTCCTCTTTTTTTGAGTTCACAGGCAAGAGATCCAAGGATTTTTCCGCCTCTGTCCCTGCACAACCTCAACAATGTTTTTTTTTTTTTTTGGCATTCCGCAAGTGCTATCCATTCAGCAATAGCACACTGAGCATCAGCTTTAGTTTTCAGCAAGAAATCCCAGAAAAAATGGCTGTAATCCCCCATATGTAAGTACGCCCACCCCTGTTCTAGCATGGGTGTAGAGGGTTTATGTGGAGACAACCGAGCCACAGCAGCTGCTAGCACTACCACCTGGATCATGGTGGAGTGTGCCCATGAGGCAACTGCCAACCTACAACCGCGAGGTCAGGAGTTGGGGCACACACATATCACCACATCGCACGCATTACCCATGCATGAATGGTTGTTTGACACCGCTGCATCGCATCATATGTCCTCGCATAGCTAGCTGTTTGTCACAGTGCACGCCACACCTGATATTGAGGGTGTTCAGACCGGGGTTGGGGAAGTTCTGTCGGTGTGGGAATTGTTGCTCTCCAGGCACCGGACAAGGTGTTATGGCTGATTGGCTTGTTGTATGTGCCACGGTTGAAAGTCAATCTGTTGTCCGGGGGACAACTAGATCAACAGGCTAATGTGCCTGTACTAACACAAAAACAGCGTTGTATGCTCTTTGATGCGTCTGGTGCTTTGTTGGCTTATGGGCCGTTGCACACTGACATGTTGTACAAATTGACATTGTTTCCCATTGTCCAATCACAAGTGAACCAACCCCAAGTACACGTTTTTACAGGCACTGATGTTTGCACGCATAGACCTCCTTCATTATCATCTTGCACACCTCAACACCGAGACAGATGCTGATCCATTGAAACACACTCCAGCACACGGTTTGCTTCTTGGTGACTGTCCTCACAGCCTCAAAGAAAACACTTGCCAGAAGGAAAGGCACACAAAAAGACATTCCCTAGATCAAGCAGTGTGACCACGAGGCCCTTGGCACTGGTACATGCAGATCTGGCAGAACAGATGCCAGTGCCCTCAATCCAGTATGCGTCAGTGTACATCTTGATCCCCACTGATGATTACAGCCATTTTCGCTTGGCCTTTTGGCTGAAAAACAGAACAGATGCCCCGCGTCCGATTTCTGAATGGATCCCACTTGCTGAGAGAAAGACAACTTGTTCACTGCTGAAGCTACGAACTGACAGAGAAGGAGAGTTTCTTGGTGCACTGACAACGGAGCTGAAAACAAGAGGAATCAAACATCAGTCCATAGCTCTCTACAATCCACAGAAAAATGGAGTGGCAGAGTGCTGGCACAAAACCCTTGGTGATGCATTGCGCACACTGCTGACTGAATCCGACCTATCCTTTGGGTTTTGGGAGGAGGCTGTGAAGTGTATCATCTTGGTATGGAACCACATTCCACAAGGTTCGCTGCCCATTTTAGTTACACCCTGGGAGCAGTGGTTCAAAGAGACTGCTGACCTAAGGCCTGCCCGGGTGTGGGGCACAATGGCCTGTGCCTGGTTTGGACCACCGCAATGGGATCACAAACTGAGTCCATGCGGTCGATGGTGCATGTTTGTCGGGGTCTCTCACGCCTCAAAGGCTTGGCGTTTTTGTGACCCCACAAACCACTGTTTTATTTTAAGTTGAGATGCCTCCATCCTGGAGCACATGCCCTACAAGGTGTTTCGTATACTACGTCATGCTCCGTCCTTGTCCTTGCAAGAGCATTACCCAGAGTATGTGAGTGTGCCAGTTCTTATGTCCCCTCCATCACACGATGCGATTTGGATGGCCCAACCAATGCAAGACAATGAGATGGCCATCCCAGTCCCAAAATACTTGTTGTCGTCCACGGACCTGGCCAGCACAGAGTCGAGTGGTACCCAGGTACCTCCAGGTACCTCAGGCCTGTGACTCCTCCTGCCGAGACAGAAAGTACAAACACACCATCACCCAAACGAGTGCAACGATCTCTGCATTCTCTGCCCAAAGTACATCACAAACAATTTTATCACACTTTCAGTACAGTAGCCACGGATCAAAGTGCAACTGAACCACTGAAACTTACTGAAGCAAGGGGGCATCCAGATGCCGTTGAATGGGAAAAGGCAATGGTGACTGAACTGAACGCACTATTTGATCATGAGGTGTACGAGCTGGTGCCCTTACCGCCCGGTCGCAAGGCCACTGATGTCAAATGGGTGTTCAAACTCAAGAGAAATCTCAAAGGTCTGATTGAGAAATGCAAAGCACATCTTGTGGCCAAAGTATTTCATCAAACTCCAGGCCAGGACTTCACAGAGCCGTATAGGCCAGTGGGCAAGAACGGCACCAGGCACACCCTGTTTGCAGTGGCAGCACGCAAGGACTGGGACATCCATCAGATGGATGTCGTAAATTCTGTCCCGAATGGAGCACTGGAAGAGGAACTGTATGTAAAACAACGCGAGGGATTCAAGGACAGAACAGACTTGCTGTGGCTCTCAAGCAAGCACCTCGGTGTTGGAACAAAGAGGTCCGCCGCACTCTGGAGAGCGGGAGATTCACACAAAGTATCTGTGATCCCTCATCGTTCCTTCGCTGGGACAATGGCCTGCCAGTGGCTCTGCTGGTCTAAATTGATGATCTGCTGATCTTGTCTCCCTCACTCACGCTCATTGAACAGGCAAAAGCACTGCTCACAGCCCACTAAAAAATGACAGACCTAGGAAAGGCACAAAACTTCCTAGGCATGACCATCACATGTGACCACACAGTACACGCCTTGACCCTCCATCAAGGTTGTTTCATCGCTCATCTCACCGAACGCTTCCAGCACTTGGTACAACATCTCCCACACGGGCGTTGGGGTTGAGCATGGGTAGCACAACATGCTACTTTGTTTTTGAGANATCCCTCATCGTTCCTTCGCTGGGACAATGGCCTGCCAGTGGCTCTGCTGGTCTAAATTGATGATCTGCTGATCTTGTCTCCCTCACTCACGCTCATTGAACAGGCAAAAGCACTGCTCACAGCCCACTAAAAAATGACAGACCTAGGAAAGGCACAAAACTTCCTAGGCATGACCATCACATGTGACCACACAGTACACGCCTTGACCCTCCATCAAGGTTGTTTCATCGCTCATCTCACCGAACGCTTCCAGCACTTGGTACAACATCTCCCACACGGGCGTTGGGGTTGAGCATGGGTAGCACAACATGCTACTTTGTTTTTGAGATTATTTAAACCATGGGGCTGGCCAACACCAAATGCACAGCGTTGGAGATGCTGGGGGTTGGGAGGACCTTGGTGCAGACAGACTCCCGGACTGCTCTCGGATGCACCGCTCCGGTTTGTGAAAAAACATCAGGGGGTGAGGCACAGGCATTACAATGGTCCACATGGGATGTGAAATGAATGCTGACGTTGGGATGGGAAATATTCAAACTGATAGAATGATCGGGATGGAGAGGACCAGTGTATAGACGGGCTTCTGGGTCACCTCATAAGCATGAATCGGTTTTTAATCAAGGGAAAAGAACCATGGGCTGAACCATGGGAATTTGCCGGGCAGAAATGCAGAGCGGTGTAGGTGACTGGAATGAGGGAAGAACAGGTGCAAAAAAGTTGTTGGATTGCTCATGTAGACACTGCTTGGGCTTCAGTGAATGGAAAAGAACCATGGGATGGGCATGGGAAACACTCCATAGGTTACGGAACACCATTCTGTCAGAGGGGCTACTTGGGCTTTATGACATGAAATTCATAATGGGGCGGGGTCAAGGACAACAAGACGTACCATCATTAATGAAACACGACTTGGAACCACAGGGCTGGTCAGACCAAAATGCAGAGTGGTAGGGGCAACAAAGAGCAGCGGAGGACCGGTGCAAAGATGCATTGCCGAGATGCACTGCCTCCAAGGCAGTGCTCAAGTTTTTATTGCAATGAAAGCACCATGGGGTGGAGAAAAATGAAGGAACACACTGCACTTTGTGGCAGGAAACGACAAGCACAGGTCTAGCCAGGCCGAAATGCAAATTGGTGGGGATGGTGGGGGTGGGGAGGACTGGTGTGTAGATGGACTGCCGTGTTGCTCTTGAAGGCACCCTTTGGATTAATTTTAAGATAGAATCACCCACGGCAGGAGCACTTGCAACGCAACACACAGCAGTTTATGAAACACAATTCTAAACACCGGACTGGCCATGTAAAAATGTGGAGCGGTGTCAGTGAAAAAGATGGGACAGGACTGATGCACAGACGGACTGCCAGATGGATCTTGGAGGAACTGCTTGGGTTTTCATCAAGGGAAATTCCTCTTGAGATAAAAGCACCAATGACTGGAGAACAGGCAATGCAGCATGCTGCCTTTTACAAACTGCAATTTAAAGCACAGGCTGGACGGGCCAAAATGTGGACCAGTATGGATGACAGGGGTGGGAGAGGACCATAACAAAGATGGACTACTGGATTGATCTTGGAAGGACCGCTCAGGCTTATATCAAGATAAAAGGACCATGGGATGGGGCGTGGGTTATGGATAATGCCAAAAGGTAGAAAATGTGATTTCAACCGCACGGTTAGAAGCAAAAACACGAAGCAGGAAGTGTGATGGGTACTCCTTAGGAACAATGTGTAGACATATTGCCAGATTATTCTTGGAGGCTTTTTCCAGGTTTTGTTTAGAGAAAATCACCATGCACTCGGGCTACATAATGTGACACAGTTTCTGGAATGTGATTTGAACCGGGGGTCTGGCCGGGCCGAAATGCACAGCATTATGGTTGACGGAATTTATGGACGACCGGTATGAAAACAGAGTACCGGATGACTCTCAGAGGTGCCTCTCGGGTCTTTGTTCAATAAAGACTACCATCGGTTGGGGCACAGGCAGTGAAAAACACTGCAATTCATCGAACCTGATTCTGACCATGGGACTGGCTGGGCCAGAACACAAAGCACTAGAGGTGATGGCCGTGGGGGAGAACCGGCATGTACACAGACTGATGGATCCCTGTTGAAGGGACTGCTTGGGCTTTGAACGAGGAAAAAGGACCATGGACTGTGGCAAGGATAACGCAATGGTTAGCAGTTTACAAAACATGATTTGAACCACAAGGGCGGCCAGGCCAAGATGCAGAGCAGTGGGGGTGACAGGGGTGGGGGAGGACTGGTGAGAGGACAGAATGCCGGATTGCTCTCAGAGGCAACACTCAGGCTTACAGTGAGTAAACAGCTTTGTGGAATGGATCACGGGGAATGCAACTCACTGCAATCTATGGAATGAATTTTAAACCAAAGGGCTAGCCTGGCTGAAACTTGTAGAAGTGGGGATGATGGAGGTGAGGGAGCACCGGTGCGCACGGCTCACGTATTGCCGGATTGCTTTTGTTTCTCTTCATGTTTTTATGAAGAGGAAATTACAGTGGGCTGGGGCATGAAAAACACAACAAGCCACCTTTTACAGAAGATAATCTGAACTACGGGGCTGGACAGGCAAAAATGCCGAGGGGTGGGGGTGACGAGGGTGCAGGAAGACCGTTGCACACTCGAATTGCCGGATCATTATTGGAGGAAACTCTTGGATACTTTCAAATAGAAACACCGTGGGGCAGGGCAAGAGAAAGGGAAGGCGTTCCAATCTACAGAACGTGGTTCAAACATCAGGGCTGGCAGGGCCAACATGCGGAGCAGTGGGGCTGATGGGGGTGGGGGTGGAACAGTAGACATACAAACTTCCGAGTATTTCATGAAGGCTCCACTAAGGTCTTACTCAAGGGAGCAGCAACATGGGATGGGGCAAGAGCAATGCAATGGGCCAAACTTTACGGAACATGATTTGAATAGCAGGGCTGGCCAGGCCAAAACACAGAGCGGTGGAAGTGACGAATGTTAGGAAAGACCGGTGCAGACATGGACTTCCCACTTGCTTTCGGAGGCACCACTTGAGTGTACATCAAGTGAAAAAAACCATGGGGTGGAGCACAGGCAATGGATTATTTCTCATTTTACAGAGTATAATTCAAACTACGGGGCTGGCCGGGCTGCAATGCAGAGCAGTAAGGGTGACAAGTGTGGGGGAGGACCAGTGCAAAGATGGACTTTCTGAATACTTCCGTTGGCACAGCTCAGGTTTTTATTCAGAGAAAAGCACCATGAGGTGTGGCAGGGACAACACAAGGTGCCGCAGATTATGTAACATGGCTTTAATCATGAGGCTGGCCAGGAAAAATTGTGGAGTGATGGGGGTGATGGGGTGAGGGAGGACTGGTGTGCAGACAGAATGCGGAACCCATGAGGTTGGGAACAGGAAGAGATAGTTCACAGTGAATCATGGGTCTAAAATGTGGTGTGGGTGACGGGGGTGGGGGAGGACCGGTGCAGAAGCTTTGGCAATTATGAGAGAAGCGCACCATGGAATAGGCAGGGGCAATGCAATGGGATGGGTGAGGTCCAAAGCGTAGATGAACTGTGGGATTACTCCTGGGGTACATCCCTCATTTCACCAAGGAAAAAGCACTGTGGGGTGCGGCATGGGCAGCACAATGAATGGCAATAGTTTTATTGCGATGTGAACCACGGAGGCTGGGCTGAACCATGGAGGCCGGGCTGAAATTCAGAGTAGTGGAGGCGACAAGGGTAGGGGAGGACTTGTGCACAGATGGACTGCCAGATCCCTCTCCAGGAGTTCTTTTGCACACTGGTCCTCTCGGCCCCCGTCATTCCCACCGTAAACTGTGGTATGTTTCGTTTCCCAAGCTCAACCCCATGCTACCTCTGAGAGTGATCCGGCAGTCCATTCATGCATCGGCCACCCCCCACCCCAATTAACCCTAGCACTCTGCATTTTGGCCTGGATAACCTCATACTTCAAATCGTGTAAAATAAAGTGCTGTGCATTGCGTTTCCTGTGATACACCCCACAGTGCTTTCCCTTAAAACAGACCCGTGCGGTGCCTCCAAGAGCAACCTGGAAATCCATATGCGTATTGGTCCCCAACCCCGTAACCCCCAACGGTCCTCATTTTCTCTCATCCAGCCTCATGGTTCAAATAAATTTATAAAAACTGTGGCATATTGTGTTTCCTTTTCCCCACCCCATGGTTTTCTTCCTTTGATAAAGACCTGAGAAGCACCTATGAGAATAATCCAGAAATCCATCTGCACACTGGTCCTTCCCCACCCCCGTCACCTCGACCACTCCGAGCTTTGGCCCTGTCAGCTCCCTTGGTTCAAATTGTTTTCTGTAAACTGTGGCATTTTTTTCCCCCGTGCCTCACCCCACAATGATTTTCCCTAGATAAAAATCTGAGCAGTGCCTCATAGTACGGTCCAGATTTTCATCCACAAAGCCAGTCCTCTCCCAACTACATAACCCTCATTTCTCTGCCTTTCAGCTTGGCCAGCCCCATGGATCAAATCAAGTTCCATAAACTGCAGCACGTCCTGCTGTCCCAGCCCCAACCCATGGTGTACATAATCACTTCCTTTGAGTGCAATCAGACAGCCCATCTGTGCACCGGTCCTCCCCTACCCCATTGATCCTCACAGTTTTGCATTTTTGCTCGGCCAGCCCCATGGTTTGGACCAGATTCCGTAAACTACAGCAGAGTGTGTTTCCAGTACCCTAGCCAGAGGTAATTCAAATTCAATAAGTACCTGAGAGGTGCCTCCGAGAGCGATTCAGCATTCCATCTGTAACCTGGTCCTTCCCCATCCCCGTCACCCACACCACTTTTCATTTCAGCCTAGATAACCACGTGCTTTGAATCACGTTCCACAAGCTGCAGCATGTTTTTTTACCCGTGAACCACTCATGGTGATTTTATCTCGATAAAAACCCAAGCGATTTGTCCAAGAGCAATGTGTTAATCCATGTACGCACCGGTTCTCCCCCACCCTCATCACTCCCATTGCTCCACCCATCCAACCTAATGGTTGAAACTGCATTCCGTGAAATGTGGCATGCTGCACCTCCCCTGTCCCATGTCACAGTGATTCTGCCATTGATGATTAGCCAAGAATTGCCACCAAAAGAAATCCGGCAGGCCGTCTTTGCATCGGTCCTCTTCCACCTTGATCACCCAAACTTCTCCGCATTCTGGCCCGGTCAGTCCCATAGTTCGATTTGTGCTCTGTAAAGTACTGTGCGTTAAGTTACCCATGTCCCATCCCACCGTGCTTTTATTCAAAAAAAAGTCAAGTGGTGGCTCGTAGAACGATCAAACAGTCCGACTGAATACTGGTCTTTCCCCACCCCTTCACACCCACCGCTCGGCATTTCGGCCCAGCCATATCCGTGCTTGAATTGTGTTCTGTATGTTTTGATGTGTTTATTTCCTGTGCACCACCCCACAATGTTTTTCTCTGAATTAAGAAAAAGGCAAGTGGTGCCTCAGAGAGCGGTCCAGCCGTCCATCCGTGCAACAGTTTTTTCCAAACCTTTTCATCTTGCACTTCTCCGTGATTTGGCCCTGCCAGCCTTCTGTAAACGATTGCACATCTTGCTGCCCTTGTCCCATTGCTCAGTGTTCTTTTCTTGGTGAAATCCCCAGGGGTCTCTCCAATGGAACTCCGGCAGTCTGTCTATGAACCAGTCCTCCACCCCTGTCACCCCAACCACTCCACATTTTGGTCCAGCCCGTCCCGTTGATTAAATCATGATTCGTAAACTATGGAGCTTTCTGTTGCATGTTCCCGGCTCAGTGGTGCTTTCTCGTTGAACAAATCGAGCATTTCATGCAAGAGTGATCCTACGGTTTGTTTTTGCAACTGTCCTTCCCCACTTCTGCCACTCCCGCTGCCCCCGCCAACCATGTGTATTATTTCATGTTACATATTTTGTGGCACACTGAATGACCCATGATTATATATAAAACTTATATATATACATATATATAACAAAGCACTGCCCATTAGAGAGATCTGGCAGCCCATCTGCGCACCAGTCCTTCTCCACAAATGTCACCCATAGCACTCCACATTTTGATCTGTCCAGCTCCGTGGTTCACGTTGTGTTCTGTAAATTGCGGCACATTACATTGCCAACTATCCACCTCACAGTTATCTTTTTCATGAAAAATGGAACGGTTCCTTCGTGATTGTTCCGGCAGTCCATTTGCACACCAAACCTTCCCCACCTGGTAACCCTCCAGTTCTATATTTATTTCTGCCCAGCCCTGTGATCCAGAACTTGTTTGCTACATTATGGCATATTGTGTCATCCGTGTACCATCCCATGGTCCGATTCCATCATTGAATGCCCAACAGGTGCCTCTGAGAGTGGTCCGGCAGTCCATTTGGGTGCCTCATCCCATGGTGCTTTTGCCTTCATGATAAAACAATCGGTTCCTCCAAGAGAAATCTGGTAGTCTGACTGCGCATCCGTGCTCACCCACCCCCGTCACCCGCACCACTCCGTACTTCGGCATGGCTAGCAGCTGTGATTCAAATCGTGTTCTGTAATTCTTGGCCCATTGAATTTCCCATCGTTTTCTCTTACTCCTTCACCTAATTCTGAAACTGCACTTATTACCACCCCCCTGCCCGTGCCACAAACTCCACTCCGTCTCCCCCCCCCCCCCCCCCCCCCCATCCCCGGCCTGCACCTGCCCTCCTTCCGTTGCAGCCTTGCTCATCTCCTTGCCTTCACCTACTCCTCAATGCTTGCACATGTTGGAAACACAACTTGTCCCTTCAAGTCCAGCTGTTTCTTCACCTTATCCTCCACCCATATATGTCCCAGAGTCTTAGTCTACGCGTTGTCCACCATGCAATCCAGAATCAACTTGTACCCGTGACGTTTTCTGGACAACTGCACTCTCCACCGCTTTTGCTTGTGTCTACTCTTGCCTTTGTACCCCTCTCTATACCTGACCCTCCATTCTCTCTAGCTTTGCTTACAACAAATGCATGGATGTGTACATACCCTATTGCATCTGGCATCCATCTGCACACTAAACATCCCCCACCCTGTCACTCTCACAGCTCCACATTTCTTTCCGGCCAGCCTTGTGATCCAAAACTGGTTTGCTAAACAATGGCATGTTGTGTCATCCAAGTCCTATCCCACTGTCATTTCCCCTCAATGAATTTCCGAGAGGTGCCTCCGACAGCGATACAACATTCCATTTAAACACTAGTCCTTCCCACCCCGGTCACCACCACTGCTCAGTGTTTTGATCTGGCCAGCCCTGTGGTTGAAGTCACATTTTCTAAAATGCAGCATGCTTTGTTGCTCATGCCGCACCCCATGTCTTGTTTCCCTTGATGAAAACCCAAGCGGTTCCTTGGATTATGATCCTTAAATCCATCATTGAACTAATCCTTGCCTACACCCGTCAACGCTACAACTCCGCAATTTTGCCAAACCAGCCACTTTGTTCAAGTAATCTTTCAAAAACTAAGGTATGTTGTGTTACCCGTGCACCATCCCATGGTTCTCTTCCCCTGATAACAATGATAGCGGTGCATATGAGAGCGATCTGGAAGTCCTTCTGTGATCTGGAAGTCCATCTCCTCTTTCCAAGCCTTCCTCCCGCTGGAGTTGGTCCACTCTGACCTCATGGGTCCTGTACCTGTTGAGTCTGTGGCAGAGTGTGTTCGTTACATTCTTACCCTTACTGATGACTACATTCGTTTTTGGTTGGTATTCTGCCTCCGACAGAAGAGCGACGTAGCGGCTGCGATTCATGGTTGGATCCTCACTGCAGAGCTTAAGTGTGGTTGTCCCGTCGGCCACTTCCGTTCTGACCAAGATGGTGGGTTAGCGGAGGAGGCGGATGCTTCCCTCAGGTTCCAGGGTGTCAGACATGAGACCTCTGCGCCCTACACTCCGGAGCACAATGGCATCTTTGAGTGCTAGAACCGCACCATGGCTGGCGTGATCTGCACTATGCACATTGATTCAGGTCTTTCCGATGACTTCTTCTTCGAGGCAATGCCATACATAACCTAGGTCTGGAACACAGTTCTCCATGGTCCCTTGCCCCGTCCTTTCACTCCCTACCAGCATTGGTGTAAGCAGCACGTAGATCTCTGTCACGTGCACGTATGGGGTTGCATCACCAGCGTTTGGCTCTGTGAGGACTAGTGGGATGGAAAACTGGCTCCCTATGGCAGCCATAACACCTTCCTTGGAATTTTGTGTCAGTTAAAGGCTTGGAAGTTCGGATACATTGGAGGGCACTGCATCATTGAGTTGCGTGACTCAAAGTTTTTGGAGGAGATTTTTCCACGCAATCTCCCTTTTGTCTGTGCTGGGACCCTTCCGAGCTTGTTGCCTCCATCACATGGGGGAGAAACTTCAACATTGCACAACATTGCTCTCTATCCGTTGGTGTCCAGAGTCCCTGATTCCACCGTGTTGCCTACATCTTTACATACACAAAATACACCCACTAGACCACAGTCTCCATCTGAGTCTTCTCTTCTGGCTGCCGAAAAAGCATTTGAGTCCGTCTATTTGGCTAGCAATCCACCAACCAGGCGACTGAGTCCACTTTTTCGGCAGCTGACTCTCCATCCACGCAACTGATTCTATCTATCCATTTGCTGACTCAGCTGACCTGTTGAGCAGTTCTCCGGCTCTTTATTTTCTCAGTCTAGTGGAGCGACCCATCATGTCCTTGCCTCCTTGAGCCAAGCGTGTCCACTCACTCAACATCAGTTTGACATACTCACATGATCTTGGTGGCATTCTTCATTCACGCACCTCCATGCCTCCATCAGGCTCGCGTCCAGCCATTTCCCGGCTGTCCTGGGCCTGTACCCTTCATCCCCCACCTGCTTCTCACACTATGGTGAGTGGGGATCCAATGACAAAGGCCTTGGGTCTGATTGCCCTTGCCTTCGTCACACTGGGCCTTCATGCTCGATCCGCATTGGGTTATACCCTGATTTCCCAGGAACATCAACCCGTTGAGTCTGTCTCATTGTCTCGTGCTCCACTGGGCCTTGGCACAGGTTGTCTGTTGACAGCCAAGACGTTTTTGCAAGCAGCTGATCCACAGACCCTCTGTGAGGCCAGGGCCGCATCTGACAGTACCTGGTGAGAGGCTGCTTGCAAAGGAGGAACTTGCTGCAATCAATGAGCATGCTATGTAAAAGCTGGTCGACTTGCCCCGAGGCCGCAAAGCCATTGGGACCAAGTCAGTTTTCCGCTACAAGTGGAAGCCGGACGGCATGCTGAACAAGTACCAAGTGCTGCTCACCGCTCAAGACTTTGCACAGGTACCAGGAGTGGATTTTGATCAAGTATTTGCTCCCGTTGGACGTTTCACCGCCAGCCGCATGCTCTTTAGCATGGTCGCACA
>SZWC01012784.1:35292-60415 GCA_023375785.1 Penium margaritaceum | reverse complement strand
GGGGTCAGCAACAAAGCGGCTCACTTGGCCCTCCGCGAAGGCTAGGTTGGGCCGCGTCGCCACCATGGCGTACATGATGCTTCCCACCGCGGACTGGTATGGCACACCTGCCATCTCCTCCTTCTCCTCGTCCGTGCTCGGGCCCATGCTTGAGCTCAACTCACATGTGGTGGTCATGGGTGTGCCGATGGGGTTGCACTCCTCCATGTTGTAGCGATGGAGCACCTCTTGTACGTACTTTACCTGTCCCATCTCCAGCTTGCGTGCTTTGCGGTCCCTCTTGATGGTGACGCCGAGGTAGTACTCGAGCTCGCCCATGTCAGTCATTTTGAACCGACCGCTCAGCTGTCGCTTCAGGTTCACCATCTCCTCCATGTCCGATGCCACAAGGATGAGGTCATCCACGTACAGGACCACGATCTGGAGCAACCCTGGCTACTTTCGCACGTATACGCTTTGATCCGTCTCGCACCGATTGAAGCCAAGCTCGGCCATGAAGCCGTGCATTCTCAGGTACCACATGAGTGGCGCTTGCTTGAGCCCGTAGAGCGCCTTGCGAAGCCGGCACACCTTCCCTAGCGGCGCGTCCACCCCCTCCGGTACCTCCATGTAGACCTCCTTGTCCAGGTCGCCGTTGAGGAATGCGATTTTTACATCCATTTGGTGGACTTCATAGTCGCGCGCCGCCGCCACCGAGAGGATGGAGCAAATGGAGGCAAACTTCGCCATAGGCGTGAAGGTTTTGTCGTAGTGTTCACCTTTTCGCTGGGCGTACCCCTTTGCGACCAGCCGTACCTTGTACAGCTCCACCTTCCCCTCCTTGGTGAGTTTCTTGTTGAAGATCCACTTAAAGCCGATGATTTTTGCGCCCTCCGGCCTATCAATCAGCTGCCAAGTACCGTTCTCTTTGTGGGAGGCAAGGTCAGATTTTATGGCTCCTTTCCACTCAGCCCCATCCTTCTGCTGCAACGCGTCCTTGACGGTCTCGAGATCCTCTTGCGTAAAGAACGCTCGAGCGAACCCAGTCCAGGTGCCCTGCGCGGCATCGTACCGCTGTGCCGTCCTCCTTGCGTGTTCGCTTCTCCGCGGCTGCTTCTGTTGAGGCTGCTGCTGCTGCTACTGCTGCGGCTGCTGCTGCTGCTGTTGCTGCCCTCTCGTAGCGCCACTCGTACCGCTGGCCTGCTCCCTCTCTATCGGGGACCGTGGAGATCGGGGCTTACTCCCCGCCTCTGTGTTTTACTCCACTGCTGCCGGCGCTTCGGACTCATCATCCGACGCAACTGAAAGCAAATCAGCCGCTCCAACATCGCTCGGATGGTTCTCGCCCGCTGGAGCCGATGGGACGTCACCTTCTTTTGCGTCCTCCGGCGTCTCCCCCTCGAGGAGTGACAGCTACCCCCTCCGCTTGGAGAGACCCGCGTCCTTGTCCGTCCAATGGCTGTCCTCGTCAAACGTGACGTCATGACTCTTCACGATCTACTGCCTCCGCGGGTCGAAGAGCCGGTACACCTTGCTCCCGCTCTCTTACCCAACGAAGATGCACCGGCAAGTCCGCGGGTCCAGCTTGCCCCGCCCCTCTCGTGCCTACACAACAGCATGTGCAACACAACCAAAACTGCGAAGGTGTGCCACAGTTGGCTTCCTCCCGCTCCACACTTCTTGTGGCGTCTTCCACACCTTGGACTCCGCGTCCTTTAGCGGCTTCGTTGGCGTCAGGTTCATGATGTACGCCGCTGTTCGTGCCGCCTCGCCCTAGTACCGCTACGCGAGGTCAGCATCGCTCAGCATGGACCGGACCATGTTGAGGATGGTGCGATTTGCCCTTTCCGCGACGCCGTTTTGCTGTGGATAATGTGGCATCGTTTTTTGCCACACGATCCCCTTGCTCTTCATCCATGCCGGGCAGCCCTCGTACTCGCCACCGTTGTCGCTCCGGAATGCCTTCACCTTCAACTCCGTTTGCTGCTCTACAGCCACCACGACTTCCTACATGCATGACAAGACATCGCTCTTCCTCTTGATGATGTAGAGATAGAGCTTGCGGTTGTGGTCATCGAAGAAGGTGACGAAGTAGCGCGCCCCATCAATGGAGGGCTTGAACGATGCACACACATCTGTGTGCACCACCTTGAACTTCGCCAATGCATGCGTCCCTTTGCCGTCAAACGGCTGCCGTTCTGCCTTGCCTACCACGCATGACTCGTACACAACATTCCTTGCTACATCGAGGCCCTTGACCTCAAGGCCCTGCACCACTTCCTTCTTCGCCATGTCCCTCACAGTTGAGGGAGCGATGTCACATAGACGACAGTGCCACAGGTCCAGATTTCCTTCATCCTTTGTCATGAGGTTGACGACGTCAGTCCTTACCGCATCGGCAAGGACCTTGGTGAGAAGAAGGTACAAGTCCTCCTCCCTCTTACCACGCGCAATCAACTTGCCGTCCCCCTCCTTCAGGATGATGGCCTCCTTGTTTAAGAGTACCACGAGCCCCTTGTCCGGAAGGCGGCTCACTGACAGCAGGTTTCTCCCAAAGTTGGGCATGTGGAGCACATCGTAGATGGTGCACAGAATCACTTTCCCGTTCACCACCGACTCAATGCAAACATTGCCTTCGCCCACTGCCAATTTTGTTTTGCCATTGGCCACTTTCATGCGCCGTTTGGTGGCACCGTAGGTGACGAATGCCGCCCGGTTGCATTGTGTGTGGCGGCCTGATCCGGAGCCGATCACTGTGACTTCCGGATCTGTCAAGTCGGTAGATTCCTTAGCCATCATAGCTTGGGTGTCCTTCTTCCCACCCTTCTCGGGCTAGTCCGACTTCTTGTTGGGGCAGTTTTGTGCATAGTGGCCCTGTTTGCCACAGTCGTTGCACTCCCCTTTGTTGTCACCTCTCTTGGTGCCTTGGTTAGCACCCTTCCCCTTCTTGCCTCCCCCTCCACCTTGAGGGCGGACGGCATAGGCGGAAGTTGATGTTGCCCCGCTCTCTCTCCCACCACGCCACATCCATTCATTGCGGACGTACACAGCCACCTTCGGGTATTTCAGCTCATCGGCGGACCAGCCGCCTACGACGGTGATCATGGGACTCCAACTGTCTGGCAAGGCCAAAAAGAGGATCGTGGCTTGCAGCTGAGGGTCGACCTTCCATCCGGTGGCTACGTACTTGGCAGTGAGGGACTCAATCTGCTGCAGGATCTCCATGATGTCGTCGCCTTAGTTGGCTCGGAGGGTGACGAGCCTCTTGAAGAAGAAGGGCTGGTTAGCAAGGTCACCTCATTCATGCCCCAGGTGCATTTGGAGGCCATTAGGAATGAACTCGGATCCCTGGCTGTGGAATATCGCCCAACCCATGGCGAGTACCAGATTCCACCCACCCACCACCCGTTTTTCGGGCTAGGCTAACTTTGTGAATACTCACTCAAATCGAGCAATTCAAAGCTCGATCTTGCATGGAAAACTCCAAGAAATGTGAATCTCAAGTTAGATCAGGTTTTTGACCACTCCTCAGTGGTGAAACCAAGGAGTGCATTCAACGGCACTCATGGCAAGGGGTACACCCTATCAACATGTTTCAAGCTCAAGAAGGACCAGAAGGAGTTGCACCAGCAGCAGTCATCGCAGCAGCAGCAGTCACAGCAGTGTGAGCAGCAGCAGCAGCAAAACCACGCTGGTGTGTGCCACTTTGGCAACATGAATGTGGCCAAGGAGGTGCGCGACCATCTCTTCATGGCGAAGTCTGACATGTCGAAGGTGGAGAAGGCGGATCTCGCATGGTACAAGGACTCAGTGTGTACCAAGAGCCTCACACATCACAAGGAGTGGTTGCATAGCTGCGGTCCATCCCTCCCTGCCCTATCGCTATGGGTGATGATCAGGTGGTGTATGCTAAGGGGATCAGGATTGTGGAGATGTGGTTGGAGACCCCACGTGGCATTGTAGTTGAAGTGTTCCATGGCATGCTGTATGTACCTGATGCTGCATTCAACGTCCTCTCAGTCTCCTCTCTTACAAACATACGACAACATGTCGTCTTCAATGATGACTATGGCTACATCCTCAACAAGGATACAGGAGAGGTGTTGGCCACGTCGGTGAAGGAGGGCGACATGTACCGCCTACTGGAGACCACCAAGATCCCGCGTGAGCAGAGTCTTGCAGTAGTGGTGCACGCGACAGATGGCAAGATCTGGCATGCGCGCTACGGCCACATCGGCATGTGCGCCTTGCAGCTGCTTCAAGCAAAGCAAATGGTGCATGACCTGCCTACCATCTCTAATTTTGAGCAGCAGCTATGCATCGGCTGTTTGGAGGGGAAGCAGCGCCGACCGATGCAAACCCAGAGCTTTGGTGGCTCTAGGTATTTCCTGACCTTCATTGATGATTTCAGCCGTTACACTCCTGTGTACTTCCTTCCTTCCAAGGACCAGTGCTTTCATAGGTTCAAGGAATTCAAGGCCATGGTGGAGAACCAGACTGGCAAAAAGATCAAGGCGCTGCGCAGCGATCGCCGTGGAGAGTACCTAAGCAAGGACTTCCAGGACTACCTCGCAGCAGCTGGCATCAAGGCGCAGTGTACCGCGTCGTACTCGCCGCAAAGGAACGGTGTAGCAGAACGCGCCAACCGTACCATTGTGGAGTCGGCGCGCTCCATGCTGCACGCGGCTCGGCTGACCTAGGACTTCTGGGCTGAAGCCGTGAGCACTGTGGTCTACATAAAAAACCACAGTCCAACTGAGGCACTAGAGCAAATGACGTCGAACGAGGCGTGGTTTGGTAAGAAACCGAGCATGGATCATCTCGGAGCATTTAGCAGCCTGGCGCACATGCACGTTCCCAAGGAGAAGCAGTAGAAATGGGACGGAAAGAGTGCGCAGATGCTGATGATTGGCTACGACGTGGCAAGCAAGGCCTATCACCTCTACGAGAGGGATATAGGCCACGTCATCATCTCCAGGGATATCGTCTTCAACTAGAGCAACGTCATCGGCATCAACATTGTCTGTGAAGAGGCAGCAAAACCAACAGCTCACGAGACAATGGGAGCAGAAATCCTTCCTCACCAAGTCTCTCCTCATCCTTCCTCTACTGTGACAATGGGAGAATCACTCTACTCTCCCATGTCTGATGCAGCAAATACAACAACCTCATTGGCAGAAGAAGAGGAGGGAGATGTAGCACCAGCAGCAGCAGCAGTTGTGCCAGCAGCACCGCGACAGCCACCCGCTCACGCTCTAGCACCAGGTCGCAAGTACCCTCTTAGGGTGCGTTACGAGCGTGGTGAGCGCGGCCATTTCTGGATGCTACAGAAACCAGAACAGATGAACATCGCAGTTCCAGCAAATTCAGATGAGCCAACGTCATACCAGGAAGCCATGGCTGCATCGGATGCAGCAGATTGGGCGCAAGCTGTGCGGCAGGAGATACAATCGCAACTGACAACGGCACGTGGGAGCTGACTGAGCGTCCACCTGGACGTAAGGTGATCAAGTGCAAGTGGGTGTTGAAGAAGAAGCAGGGAGCTGATGGTAACCTGGAAAACAACAAGGCGAGCCTGGTCGCCAAGGGCTACTTGTAGCAGGAGGGCATCGACTGCACAGAAAGTTTTGCCCCTGTTGCAAAGATTGCCTCTGTGCGTACGCTCCTCTCTTATGGAGCAGCTTAGGACTTCGAAGTTCACCACATGGATGTCAAGACGGCATTCTTGAATGGTGACTTGGAGGAGAAGATCTACATGGAGCAGCCGGGGTAATTGGTCATTGATGGCCAGGAGCACCTGGTTTGCAAGTTGCAGAAGTCGCTGTACGACGTCAAGCAAGCGTCGCATGCTTGGAACCAGAAATTGGATGCAACTTTGCTGTGTATGGGGTTTGAGCGCAGTGAGTGTGACTACAGCGTCTATCGCTGGCAGCATGGTCATGATGTGCTCATCATCATCGTCTATGTGGATGACATGCTCCTCCTTTCCAACAATATGTCTACACTGCAGGAGTTCAAGGAAGCCATGCAGGAGCACTTCTAGATGTCTGATCTCGGGGAGGCATCATACTTCCTCTGTATCTAGATCACACGTGACCGCAAATCACCCTCTCTCTTGCTACAGCAGAGCCGTTACATCAAGGAAATTTTGCAACGTTTGGCATGGCAGAGGCAAAATCCATCGGCACGCCGCAAGAGACGCGGGACTACCTCGTGAGCTTCAATGGAGAAGCAAATGGAGCTGATTGCCAGAAACACCAGACCGTCGTTGATAGCCTCATGTACTTGATGTTGGCAACCAGGCCAGACCTCGGACAAGCTGTTAGCGCTGTGAGCCAGTACATGGCAAACCCCGGACCTGAGCACCAAAAGGCAGTGAAGCAGATCTTCCGCTACCATCAGGAACCATCAACATCGGCATCACCTACAACGGCATCGACAACAGCATCATCGGCTACACATCTGTGCAGATTGGGCTTCAAACCCTGAGGATCGTAAGTCCATCTCTGGACATGTATTCCTCATGAATGGTGGGGCCATCAGCTTGTGCAGCAAGTGGTAGGTGGTCGTGGCCGCCTCAAGCACAAAATCTGAGTACGTCTCTTTCAGCTCTGGAGCCAAGGAAGCTGTTTGGCTTCAGCGTCTCCTGGCAGAGATGAGTGGGAGTGCAGCAGTTCTAGTTCTTGTGTGCGTCGACAACCAGAGCGCACACACCAAGCACATTGATATCGCATATCAATTCATCACGCATATGGTGCAGGAAAGTGCTATCAAGTTGGATTTTACTCCAACTAGCAAGCAGGTCACGGACTTTTGCACCAAGCTAGTGACTTGTGAGAAGCAGCTGTTCTACATGAACGCATGTGGACTCTGCCCAGTCTGACTGCGGCAAAGTGGGAGATTGTTGGAAAAGGAGAGCATCTGGCTCAGTTTCAGGTCCAGAAGAGCAAGTTCCGGGAAAGTACCAGATGCATACTCCGATTGTTGATCTTACTTCACTTTTGGAAAGATCAGGTGGCAAAATATCTACGATCCAAGTTTGAGGTCGATCCAACGGTCGGATTGGGAGATATGAATTTTCAAAGTTTTCGGGGTCATCGACTGTTGATATCCGGGTGACCATGGGCGATGGCTCCATGCCTTAGCTAGAGAAATGAAAAAGGCAAGAGATCCAGGGTCAAGACCTGATGGGAGAAATATCCAAAAAGGTCCTTGGTCTTAGGATTGCGTTGTCAGAGTGTGCTGACTAGGATAAAGGTACCTCTCCTTACTTTTTAGGTGAGGTGACATCCTTGTGTGCTAGCCATGGACACATGGCGATTCTCCATGGGTTTGTGGGTGATGTGACCACTAGGATTGCGCCATGAGAGCATTCTCTAGCTCACTAGGTCATGTGTGAATGGTCAGCCTGATTCTTAGGCTGATTTCCTCCCTTGTGTGAGATTGTGGACTCTAGTGTGTGAGCCTTAGCCTCCATGGCTAAGTGGTGTGGCTTGTGAGAGGGCTTAATTGCGCAAGCTCTAGCTCTATGTGTATTCCATCATTTTGAGTGATTCAACAACCATTCTTCAGCACAAGTCATGCCCTTCCAGTCCCATATGATTGCTGCTCTAAGGCTCCCTCTCTCCTCAAGATCCAACAATAAGGCAACTCAAGAATCTAGGACCCTTCTTTTTCGATATTTCTCCCATCAGGTCTTGACATTGGACCTCTTGGATTTTTCTTTCCTCAGGCAAGGGCATGGAGCCATCACCCATGGTGACCCCGTCATCGGCGGTCAATGATTCGGGAAACTTTGAAGAATCACATATTCCTATCCGACCATTGGACCAGCCTCACACTTGGACCGTAGACAATTTCGCACCTGAATTTTCTAATGATGAACTCAGATTGACGATCTGAGCAGGCATCTGGAACGTTTCATGGACCTTGCTCTTGTGGACCTCAAACTGAGCTGGATGACCCCTTTCCCATCAATCTCCCACTTTGTCACAATCAGAGTGGGCTGAGTCCACATGCCTTCATGTAGAGCCGCTGCTTCTCAATGATCACTGGCTTGGTGTAGATATCATTTACCTGCTTGCCAGTTGGAGAGAACTCCAGGTTGATAGTACCATCCTGCACCATGTGCGTGATGAAGTGATGTGTGATGTGAATGTGCTAGGTGCGTGCATGGTGCTCAGGATTCTTGGCGAGTCCAATTGCGCTCTGGTTGTCCATGCGTACAAGAACATAAATTGCAATCCAAATCATCTCTGCCATGAGATGTTTGAGCCAAAGTGCTTCCATGGCTCCAAAGTTGAGAGAGACGTACATTGCTTGCGTGCTTGAGGTGGCCACAACCACGTGTTACTCGCTGCACTAACTGATGACTTGGCTATTCATGATGAACACATGTCTGAAGATGGACTTGGGGTCCTCAAGATTTGAAGCCAAATGTGTGTCTGTATAGCTGATGATATTGTCATTCTTGCTATTGTAGGTGATGCCGGTGTTGATGGTTCCAACAAGTCAGCGGAATATCCGCTTGACTACCTTCTATTACTCAGGTCTGGGATTATCCATGTGTTGGCTCATTGTGCTCACAATTGTGCGAGGTCTGACATGGTTGCCACCATCAGGTACATGAGACTGCCAAAGGCGCTCTTGTACTTTTTCCACTCTGTTGCATCCGCTTCTCCATTGAAGCTTAGGAGGTACTATGGCGTCTCTAGCGGCGTGCCGATGGGTCTGGCCTCTGCCATGCCAAACCACTGTAAGAAATCCTTAACATAACGACTCTGCTGTTGCAAAAGAGCACGTGATTTGCGGTCACATGTGATTTACATGCTAAGGAAGTATGACACCTCCCTAAGATCAGACTTCTAAACTCCTGCATGGCCTCTTTGAACTCCTAGAGTGCAGACTTGCTGTTGGAGAGGAGGAGCATGTCACCCATAGAGACAATAACCATGAAGATCTCATGCCTATGCTGCTAGTGATACATACTATAGTCACACTCGCTGTGCTCGAGCTCCATGCACTGGAGCGCCCCATCGAATTTCTTGTTCCAAGTATGCGATGCTTGCTTAAGGCTTTACAGTGACTTTTGCAGCTTACAAATCAGGTGCTCTTGGATATCCATGACAAATCCCTTTGGCTGCTTCATGTAGATCTCCTCCTCCAAGTCACCGTTGAGAAATCCATCTTGACATCCATGTGTTGGATCTCGAAGTTCTGAGCTATCGCATAAGAGTGGAGTGCGTACGCAGGGGCAAATTTTGCAACAGGAGCAATGGTTTCGGTAAAGCTGATGTGTTCCTGCTACGATTAGCTCTTGGTGACGAGCCTCACCTTGTACTTTTCAAGGTTGCCATCTATGTACCTCTCTTGCTTCAACTCCCACTTTGACTTGATTACCTTACGTCCCGGTGCAGACTCAGTCAGGTCCCACGTACCGTTGTTGAGCAATGACTATATTTCTTGATATACATCCTATATCCTATCTCTTGTATCTGGAGTTACCATGGTCTCCTTGTACGATGCCGGCTCATCAGAGTCTGTTACAACTGCATCGTTCATCTGGTCTGGTTTTTGCAGTATCCACAAATGGCCACGTAAACCAGGCTTGTCGCGCACCCTTAGAGGGTACCTACAACGTTGAGTGTAGTGTTGGCAAGGGGCTAGCGTGATGTTGTTGGTAGAACTGTTACTGTTGGTGGTGGTGTATCTTCTTCCTCTACTTATTTTGACGAGGCCGTTGTATCTTCCGCATCAAACATGGGAGAGTGGAGTGGTTCTTCTTTTTTCAAAGTAGAGGGAGGGTCATGATAGAATGGGTCAGGAAGAGTATCTACTCCCACTACCTCTTCATTTGCTTTTTCTATTGCTTCCTCACAAATAATTTTGGTCCTGATGATATTTCTCTCATTGAAGACGACATCCCTAGAGGTGATAACGTGGCAGGTATCCTTCTTGTAGAGGCAATAGGCCTTCCTTACCATGTCATAGCAAATCATCAGCATCTTTGCGCTCTTCTCGTCCCATTTCTGCCACTTTTCCTTTGGCACGTGCATGTCCGACAAGCTGCCAAATGCACAAAGCTAGCAAACGCTCAGCTTCTTGCCAAAACATGCCTCGTACGGCATCATGTGCTCCCACTCCTTGGTTGGACTACAGATCTTGATGTCCTCCTTAGTCCCCCAAAAGTCATAGGTGAGCGGAGCCACATGTAGCATGGAGCACGCCGGCTCAACGATGGTGCGGTTGGCGCGTTCTACCACGCTGTTCTGCAATGGTGAGTATGGCGTAGCATGCTACGCCTTAGTGCCAGCTACAACGAGGTAGTCCTAGGTCTTTGTTTGGGTATTCCACACCATGGTCGCTATGCAATGCTTTGATTGTCTTGCTTGTCTCGTTCTCCACCATGGCTTTGAACTCCGTGAACCTGTAAAAGCACTGGAACTTGAAGGAAAGAAAGTACACAGCACTGTAACGGCTAAAATCATCAATGAGGATTAGAAAACACCTAGAGCCTCCGAAGCTTTGGGTCTGCATCGGGCCACACAAGTCTGTTTGGACTAGCTCCAGCACTTCCTTCCTGCGTTCTCTTGCTCCAAACAATGCCTCGTGATGCTGCTTCTCCTCCAAACAGCCCATGCACAACTACTGCTCAAAGTTGGAGATGGTGGAAGAGTCATCTATCATCTATTTCATTTGAAGCTATTGCAAGGTGCACATGTCGATGTGGCTGTAGTGTGCATGCCGGATTTTTCCATCTGTAACTTGCACTACTGCTGCGAGACTCTGCTCAAGTGGGATCTTGGTTCCCCCCAACAGGCGGTACATGTTGCCTTCCTTCACCGACTTGGCCAACTCCTCTCCTCTTTCCTTGTCGAGGATGTAGCCATAGTCTTCGTCAAAGAAGACATCCTGTGTTGGAGAGGGAGGACATTGAGAGACGGTTGAACGTAGCATCAGGTACATAGAGCACGCCATGAACACCCGTACTTTAATGCCACGTGCGGTCTCCAACCACATCTCTACATTCCCCACCCCCTCAGAATACACCACTTGATCATCACCCAAAGCAATAGGTCAAGGGGAGTAAGTGTAGCTGCGTAAACCACTCCTTCTATCGTGTCTGACCCTTGGTGCACCGTGAGTCCTACCGCGCCAGATTCGCCTTCTCCGTCTACAACTTGTCAGAATTTTCCATGAAGAAGCGGTCGCGCACCTTCTTGGCCACATTCATGTTGCCAAAATGGCGCATGCTGGTCTGGTTCTATTGCTGCTACTGACGGTGTTCTGACTGCTGTTGTGGCTGCTATAGAGGATGCTGCTTATGCTGCTGTTGCAAGGATAGCTGCTGCTGCTCCTATTCCTAATTCCTCTTGAACTTGAAGAACTCTTTCTTGTAGTGTCCTTTTTTCTGGCCATAGTGACACTTGCCTTTGTTCTTGTGTCTCTGCTGCCCACACTGATACTGCTGTTGGTAACGTGAGTGTATGACCATAAACGTTGCTTCACCACTGCTGTCATCATTGCGCTTTGCTTTGTTGCAACGCAGTTCCACCTCAACTAGATGCGTGTAGATGAGGTCTAGGTTGAGAGTTGGCCGGCAATCCAGCGTTTCTCGCACCGTATCATATCTCATTGGAAGTCCCATTGGGAAGAGGAGGATGAAGCCCGTCTCTTCCACAAGGTTACCGGCCATTTTCAGCTGCTTTGGTAGCTCCTTTGCCGTGTCCAGGCACGCCTCCATTCCTTTGCCGCCCTGCATTTTCAATGCCATCATCTTTTCCTCTAAAAGCATGAGGAATGCAAGATCCTTGCTCTCATACTTCTTGCACAACATATCCCATCCCCCTTTTGTAGTAGCCTTGTCACTCACGTACTGAAGATGCGGGTTGGAGATGGTGTTGACAAGCAACCTATAGGCCTGCCTATCCTTCTTCTTCCACACTTTATATACTGCTCCTACAGTTGTAGATGAACTTGCATCTGCTACACCTTTTTGCGGCGTCTTTCCCGTCACCACCCGTGCTATGGTGTTGTATTTTGCTTATGGAGGCAGAGTGCGCTCGTTGCCGCTTACCACCTCCCACAAACCCCTCTGCCTCAAAAAGAGGCAGTTACAGATATTCCAAAACGTGATGTTGGCGTGTCCTTTCAGTCTTTGCAAGGGCTGGGCTGCTGTTGCCACGCCTCCTGCTTTCATTTTGAGCTTTGGTGATGCTCAATCCTGCCCTTGAGTGCAGGTGCTACTTGGCTTTTACTACAGCTTTTTCAATAAAGAGGAAGAGATACCAACCTCATGGGCCGACTTAGAGGCCTCAGAGGACTCGGACTTAGTGTTCAAGTCTGTTGTTGTATAAGCGTGGACAGCCACTGTCCTTGTAGCACCATGTTCACTAGCACCATCTCCCTATTCTTAGGTGCGTGGTCACTTGACTTGAGCAACATAACCCACTCTCCTGATTTGGGATCATGGAGTGTATCCACGGACTCTCCCTTGCCAAACGTCCTTTCATCAAACTTAACATCTTGGTTCCTGATGAGCTTTTTGGTCACTTGGTCTCTCATCGTGTACGCATTGTATGTAGTGTCGTACCAGACCATTACAGAATTGCAAGCGCGTGCATCCAGCTTGCCACTTCCTTCTCCTACTTGGACCTTTACCGAAGCAGTACAGCCAAGGACCCTCAGGTGTGGGGCTTCAGTCTTCTTTCGTGACCAAGCCTCCTATAGCATCTCGTGCTGCTTCTCTTGCCGCTTCTTACGATGTCTTCCAAGCGCAGCTGCCGAAGTGAGATTGCCAAGATGGTAAGCAGTTCTTGTAGCTTCATCCCAGAAGCGAATTTGGAGTTTGGAGTGAAAGAGCATGCTTTGTGTCTGATAATGACAGTCTGATTCATCCGCTTGGCAATGCCATTGATTTGGGGAATGCAAGGCATAGTAGTCTAGTGGTTGATACCGTGTTGGCTCAACCAGCCTTTGCACGCCTCGTACTCACCATCGTTGCCCTTGCGACGTACCTTGACCTACTTGCGTGTCTGCCGCTTTCCCATGGCGATAAAATCTTGCAGCTTCTTCCTGACCACCTCCATTATCATGAGGAAGTAGATCCATATATTACGATTGTGATCAATGAAGAAGGTCAGGAAGTACGTCCTGCCACCATTTGAGGGAGTTTGGAATGGTCCGCACACATTAAAGTGAATCAGGTCCACGACTGCTGCCGCATGTTGCCTTGTACGTTCAGAGGGCTTTCTCTTTGCCTTGCCGTGGAGGCATGGCTCATAGAGCTTCTTGACTTTCCCTAATCCTTGGCCTTGCATCCCTCCATTCCATTAAACACATCCTGCTACTGCATAGCTTGCAGTGTGCTGTCAGCCTCATGGCCAAGCCGCCCATGTCAAAGCGCAGCATCACGCTCTGACACTTGGGCTCTACAACCACCGTATATCCCTTATTTGTACTCTCAAGGGGCTTGGTCTGCAGCACGTAGAGCCCATCAACTCGTGGGACCCGTGCGACAAGACTTTCCTTGGAATAGGAGATATTGATGTCCTTATTCTTCATAACCACGGCCTCCTCCTTTGTGAAGACGACTGTCATGTCATGGTCTGTGATTTTGGACAATGACAAGAGATTTAACGTAAACAACAGCATGTAGACGACGTTCTCAAGCTTTAATTGTTAACTAGCATCGTTCACATTGATGCTCATCAACTTATCTCCCTCGCCTAATCCATGGACAATGCTCCCGTTTGCACACCTGAAGTGACGTTTAGTGTTCCCGATGGAGATGAACCCGTCCTTATTGCTTGAAGAGTGGTAGTTCGTACCAGAGTCAAGCCCGCAGGCTCCTTGCTTGAGCGTTTTTGCTCCCTTGGTTGTCGCTACGCTCTCAACCATCCTATTTGTTAACTCCTTCTTACCCTTTCCTTTGCTTTCCTTTCTACCACCATGATCTCCATCTTCCTTCTTGGAATCCCTGTACTCTCTTACCTAATGCCTAGGCTTGCCACGGCGATGACACTTCCCATGATGCTTTGAACCCTTTCCACCGCCATCATTGCCTTTTCCTGAACTGCCACCACTTTCGTTGCCACTCAGACCAGAAGAGGAGTTATTGCCATGACCACCGTCCTATGCAACATAGGGTAAAATGTTAGCCTCACTACCGCTACAATGCATGGCCATGACGTGCACTACTTGGACATTGCCTCATACGTCAAAAATCCTCCTTCTAGCTGCCAAAGGCGGTGATCAAAAGACCCCAACTTTGAGGTAGCGCTATGAGAAGGACCTTGGCTGCCATGTTGGTGTCAACTTTAAAATTCATTTGGATCTCTTACTACAGCATTTCTTCTTACAGCAATAAGAAGTCCCGAATTGACTCTCCCTTGCTCACCCTCATCGAAATCAGCTTTTGAAGGATAAAGAGGCAAATTTGCAAGAGCTGTCGATTGGTGTACACATGCAAGCTTTTCATAATCCTTTGATGCATGTGTGATACCTTGGAGGTAGACATGTGTAAGTGATACACTGATGTCACAAGGATCACAAGCACCATGTCATTTTTGACACTCCATGTTTCATATCCAACATCTATTCTTAGAGGTACAACCTCTTCTCCGAGGAACACCTTCAAGTAGCCACGCACCCTCATGATAATCTCAAATTGCCATTTCCACAAGGGAAAAGCTTTCCTTATGAACTGTTGTATCCCACTGTTGATTTGCTCAAGACTGAGCGTTGTGCGTGTCGTCATACTACTCTGCTTCTCTGCTCGTCAGCTTCGTTGAGGCCGAGTTAGGCTGATGTAGGCTTTTGTCTGCTATCGGTTTAGAAGGTCCAGATCCATTGGTTACCCCTTAGCCGTTGATCACGTACAAACAGAGAAGAATACAAACTAACAAACCTAGGGTCCTGCCTCCAAGGGCAGAGCTTATCTTGGTAAGAGCCCAAGGGTCTTACCTCCAAGGGTAGAGCGTATCCTTGGCACTTCTTTACTAAGTGCAAGTACCTGTCGTTGGAGCCGATGGAGTAATTGGAGGAGAGAGAGCTGATGGAGTTGATGGGACTCATACGTTGCAAGACAAAGAGGGCAAGTGAGTGCGCAGAAACGTGCCTTACAACTAGTCAGTGTGGGTGCATGGCCGTTTTTCAACCTGCCTAAGGCGACGATCTACAAAATGTGTTCTGACACAATGGTACCCGCGGACCGCTCTTTGTGTGACAACCAAGAAGAGACATTACCCTCAGAGCCAAGGTTCTTCACTAAGCCGCTCATAAGAATCACTTCCTTCATTGTGTCTTTAGCATCTGGTCACTTTCGCTCGAGGAGCCAACTCCTGGGGCTTACACCAACCAATGCTTCTTTAGTGTCTACCTTTGATGAACAACTCTGTTTGGAGTCTCAAAGGTAAGAAATATTGGATCTGGGGGAGAGAGGGAGCCTTGGAGTAGAAAGCATGTATGATTGGAAGGGCATCACTTGTGTTGTAGAAAAGTTGTTAAATCACTCAAAATGATGGAGTACATATAGAGCTAGAGCTTGGACAAGTCAGCCCTCTCACAAGCCACACCACTTAGCCATGGAGGCTAAGGCTCACACACTAGAGTCCATAATCTCACACAAGGGAGGAAATCAGCCTAGCAATCAGGCTGAGCACTCACACACGACCTAGAGAGCTAGAAAATGCTCTCATGGCACACTCCTAGTGGTCACATAACCCACAATCCCATGGAGAATCGCCATGTGTCCATGGCTAGCACACAAGGATCTCACCTCACCTAAAAGGTAAGGAAAGGTACCTTTATCCTAGTCAGCACACTCTGACAAGGCAATCCTAAGACCAAGGACCTTTTTGGATATTTCTCCCATCAGGTCTTGACCGTGGACCTCTTGCCTTTTTGTTTTCTCAATCTAAGGCATGGAGCCATCGCCCATGGTCACCCGGATATTGGCAGTCGATGACCTCAAAAACTTCGAAAATTCATATCTCCCAATCCGACTGTTGGATCGACCTCAAACTTGGACCGTAGAAATTTCGCCACTTGATCTTTCCAATGGTGAAGTTAGATCAACAATCGGAGTAGGCATCTGGTGCTTTCCTGGAACTTGCTCCTGTGGACCTGAAATTGAGCCAGATAGTTTTTTTTCCAATAATCTCCAACTTTGCCGCAGTGAGAGTCGGCTGAGTCTACATGCCTTCATGCAGAACTGCTGCTTCTCACGGGTCACTGGCTTGGTGCAGAAATCAGCAACCTGCTTGTTGGTTGGAGTAAACTCCAACTTGATAACACCCTCCTCCACCATATGCCTGATGAAGTGATATACGATATAAATGTGCTTGGTGCATGCATGTTGCTCAGGATTCTTGGCGAGTGCGATTGCGCTCTAGTTTTAGACGCGCACAGGAATTGGAACTGCTGCACTCCCACTCATCTCTGCCATAAGACGCTAAAGCCAAACTGCTTCCTTGGCTCCAAAGCTGAGAGAGACGTACTCAGCTTCCGTGCTTGAGGTGGCCACGACCACCTGTCGCTTGCTACACCAGCTGATGGCTCCACGATTCATGAGGAACACATGTCCAGAGATGGAGTTACGGTCCTTAGGGTTTGAAGCCCAATCTACGTCTGTGTAGCCGATAATGCTGTTGTCGTTGCCGTTGTAGGTGACGCTAATGTTAATGGTTCCAGCAAGGTAGCGGAAGATCCGCTTCACTGCCTTCTGGTGCTCAGGTCCGGGGTATGCCATGTGCTAGCTCACCGCGCTAACAGCCTGTGCGAGGTCCGGCCTGGTTGCCACCATCAGGTACATGAGGCTGCCAACGGCGCTCTGGTACTTTTGCAGTTCAGTTGTATTTGCTTCTCCATTGAAGCTCACAAGGTATTGCCGCGTCTCTAGCGGCGTGCCGATGGGTTTTGGCTCTGCCATGCCAAACCGCTACAAAACATCCTTGATGTAGCGACTCTGTTGCAGCAAGAGAGAGCGTGATTTGTGATCACGCGTGATCTGGATACCGAGGAGGTATGATGCCTCCCCGAGATCAGACATCTGGAAGCGCTCTTGCATGGCCTCCTTAAATTCCTCTAGTGCAGACATGCTGTTTGAAAGTAGGAGCATGTCATCGACATAGGGCATGATGATGAGAACCTCATGACCATGATACCAATGATAGGCGCTGTAGTCACACTCACTGCACTCAAACCCCATACACTGCAACGCCGCATCCAACTTCTGGTTCCAAGCACGCGACGCTTGCTTGAGGCCGTAGATCGACTTCTGCAGCTTGCAAACCAGATGCTCTTGGCCGTCCATGATGAACCCCTCCGGCTGTTCCATGTAAATGTCCTCCTCCAAGTCACCATTCAAGAATGCAATCTTGACATCCATGTGGTGAATTTGGAAGTCCTTAGCTGCTGCATAAGAGAGGAGCATGCACATAGAGGCAAACTTTGTAACAGAGGCAAAAGTTTCTGTGTAGTCGATGCCCTCCTGCTGCGAGTAGCCCTTGGCGACCAGTCTCCCCTTGTACTTTTTCAGGTTACCATTAGCTCCCCGCTTCTTCTTGAACACCCACTTGCACTTTATCACCTTACATCCAGGTGGACGCTCAGTCAGCTCCCACGTGCCGTTGTCCAGCTGCGACAGTATGTCCTGCTCCACGGCTTGCGCCCAATCTGCTGCATCCGGTGCAGCCATGGCCTCCATGTATGACGTTGGCTCATCTTAATCTACTACAACTGCGACGTTCACCTCTTCTGGTTTCCGCAGCATCCAGAAATGGCCGCGCTCACCAGGCTTGTAACGCACCCTAAGAGGGTACCTCTGACCTGGTCCTGGAGCGTTAGCGGGCGGCTGGCGCGGTGCTGCTGGCACAACTGCTGCTGCTGGTGGTGTTACATCTCCCTCCTCTACTTTTGCCAATGAGGTTGTTGTATCTGCTGCATCAGACATGGGAGAGTAGAGTGATTCTCCCACTGTCACAGTAGAGGAAGGATCGGGAGAGACTGGATTAGGAAGGATTTCTGCTCCCACTATCTTGTCAGCTGCTAGTTCTGCTGCCTCTTCACAGACAATGTTGGTGCTAATGACGTTGCTCTCGTTGAAGACGACATTCCCGGAGATGATGATGTGGCATGTATCCCTCTCGTACAGGCGATAGGCCTTGCTTGCCACATCGTAGTCAATCATCAACATGTGCGCACTCTTTATGTCCCATTTCTAGTGCTTCTCCTTGGGCACGTGCATGTGCGCCTGGCTGCCAAATGCGTGAGGATGACCCACGCTCGTCTTCTCGCCGAACCACGCCTCGTACGGCGTCATCTCCTCCAGGGCCTTAGTTGGACTGCACTTCTTGATGTAGACCGTAGTGCTCACGGCTTCAGCCCAAAAGTCGTAGGTCACCCAAGCGGCGTGTAGCATGGAGCGCGCCGACTCCACAATGGTACGGTTGGCGCGTTCTGCTACACCGTTCTGCTCAGGTGAGTACGGCGCGGTACGCTGCGCCTTGATGCCAGCAGCTACAAGGTAGTCTCGGAACTCCTTGCTTAGGTACTCTCCACCACGATTGCTGCACAACGCCTTGATCTTCTTGCCAGTTTGGTTCTCCACCATGGCCTTGAACTCCTTGAACGTGTCAAAGAACTAGTCCTTGGAAGGAAGGAAGTACACAACAGTGTAATGGCTGAAATTATCAATGAAGGTCAGGAAATACCTAGAGTCTCCAAAGCTCTAGGTCTGCATTGGTCCGCACAAGTCTGTATGGACCAGCTCCAATACCTCCTTTGCAGGCTCTCCTATTCCAGAGAACGCCTCGCGGTACTGCTTCCCCTCCAAACAGCCGATGTACAACTGCTGCATAAAGTTAGAGATGGTAGGCAGGTCACGCACCATGTGGTTTGCTTGAAGCTGCTGCAAGGCACGCATGCCGATGTGGCCGTAGCGCGCATGCCAGATCTCGCCATCTGTCGCCTGCACCACTGCTGCAAGACTCTGCTCATGTGGGATCTTGGTCGCCCCCAGCACGCGGTACATGTCGCCCTCCTTCACTGACCTGGCCAACTCCTCTCCTGTATCCTTCTTGAGGATACAACCACATTCATAATCGAAGACGACGCGTAGTCCTGTGTTTGTAAGAGAGGAGACTGAGAGGAGGTTGAATGTAGCATCAGGTACACACAGTACGCCATGGAACACTCCCACTTCAATGCCACGTGGGGTCTCCAACTATATCTCCACAATCCCAATCCCCTCAAAGCAATTGGACGGGGGGGAATGGAGAGCAGCTGCGTGAACCACTCCTTGTGGTGCGTCAGACTCTTGGTACACCCCGAGTCCATGTACCACGCCAGATCCGCCTTTTCCTTCTGCGACATGTCAGACTCTTCATGTAGGCATGAAGAGGTGGTCGCGCACCTACTTGGCGACGTTCATGTTGCCAAAATGGGGCACGCGAGTCTGGTTCTGCTGCTGTTGCTGGTGCTGTTGCTGACGTTACTACGACTGATGCTACTATTACTGTGGAGACTGTTGCTCTTGCTACTCCTGCTGCTGCTCCTTCTGGTCCCTCTTGAACTTGAAGCACTCTTTCTTGTGGTGCCCCTCTTTTTGGCAATAGTGGCACCTGCCTTTCTTCTTGCCTCTCTACTGCCCGGAGTACTGCTACTGTTTTTTGCGTAAGCCCATGGCCATAAAAGCTGCTTCACTGCTGCTCCTGCTACCACCATTGCGCTTTGCTGCATTGCAACGCAATTCTTCCTACACCAGGTGCGTGCAGATGAAGTCGAGGTCGAGAGTCGACTGGCACTCCAACGTCTCTCGCACCGTATCATAGCTCGTTAGGAGTCCCCACAGACATAGGAGGACGAAGCGCGTGTCTTCCACAAGGTTGCCGGCCGCTTTCAACTGCTTCGCCAGCTCCTTTGTCCTTTCCAAGTACGCCTCCATCCCTTCGCCACCCTGCATTTTCAGCGCCATCATCTTTTCCTCCAAAAGGATGAGGAATGCAGGATCCTTACTCTCATACTTCTTGCATAACGTGTCCCACTCCTCCTTTGTAGTAGCCTTGTCACTCACATACTGAAGATGCGGGTTGGAGATGGTGTTGACAAGCAACTTATAGGCCTGCCTGTCCTTCTTCCACTCCTCATACACCGCTGGTACAGTTGCAAAAACTCGCATCAGCTGCACCCTTTTGCGGAGTCTTCCCCACCACCACCTCCATTGCGGTGATGTCTTTTGCCTGTGGAACTGGAGCCAGCTCGTCGCCGCTCACCACCTCCCACAAGCCCCTCTCCTACAAAAGGAGGCGGGTACAGATCTTCCAAAACGTGAAGTCGGCGCATCCCTCTAGCCTCTCCAAAGGAATAGCTATTGTCACAACGCCACCTGCTTCCATTTTGAGCCTTGGTGATGCTCAGCGCTGTTGGAATGATGCTCCTCACCATGGCAAGAGTGACTCCAAAAAGGAACACCAAAAAGACAAGCCTAAGTGGCTTAGTGGTTAATGGTGTCCACCTCTAGAGGCAGGGGCCCGGGTTCAAGTCCCATAAGATGAAATTCTGCCCTACCTCAAGGGTGGTGGAAAATAGATGCCAGGAAGCTAGCTCAACCTCTAGAGTTCCTCTTTAGGTTTCTAGAAGGTCAAGTGAGGGTCCAGGAAGGTGGCACACCTTCTAGAAGGGGTGACTTGTCCTACAAGGCATCTAGAGGTATCTTGGTCTTCTGGACACCTTCCCTCCTACTAGAAGCAAGATAAGGAATCTACGAAGGGGAAGAAGCTTCTAGAGGAGGGAAGGGATGCCTTCCTAGGTGGGAAAAGGACAGCCTACCAAGGAGCACTCTAGAAGCCATAGAATCTGCAAGGAAACTCCAAATCTGGCATGCTTTGGTCTTCTGGAAAGCGTAGATCAGTGGCTATAAAATTCCACTGCTTGTGAGCCTTGATCAAGTGTTAATTCCCATCCAATTGAGGACAAAACCATTGCCTCACTCTCTGACCAGATTTTGCCATCCTTGGAACCAATTGCCTCCATAGTTTTAGTTTCTCCAAAAACAGTTGGTGGTGTGAACCATGTTGGAACTTGAGGAGAGAGGGAGCCTTGGAGCAGCGAGCATGTGTGATTGGAAGGGCATCACTTGTGCTGAAGAATGGTTGTTCAATCACTCAAAATGATGGAGTACATGTAGAGCTAGAGCTTGGGCAAGTCAGTCCTCTCATAAGCCACACCACTTAGCCATGGAGGCTAAGGCTCACACACTAGAGTCCATAATCTCACACAAGGGAGGAAATCAGCCTAGCAATCAGGCTGACCACTCACACACGACCTAGAGAGCTAGAGAATGCTCTCATGGCACACTCCTAGTGGTCACATAACCCACAAACCCATGGAGAATTGCCATGTGTCCATGGCTAGCACACAAGGATCTCACCTCACCCAAAAAGTAAGGAGAGGTACCTTTATCCTAGTGAGCACACTCTGACAAGGCAATCCTAAGACCAAGGACCTTTTTGGATATTTCTCCCATCAGGTCTTGATCCTGGACCTCTTGCCTTTTTCTTTTCTCAGGCTAAGGCATGGAGCCATCACCCATGCCCACCCAGAGATCGACGATCCATGACCCCCGAAACTTCGAAAATTCATATCTCCCAATCCGACCGTTGGATCGGCCTCAAACTTGGACCGTGGACATGTTTCCACCTGATCTTTCCAATGAAGAAGTCGGATCGACAATCGAAGCAGGCATCTGGTACTTTCCTGGAACTTGCTCCTATGGACCTGAAACTGAGCCAGATGGCTCCTTTCCCAACAATCTCCCACTTTGCCGCAGTCAGAGTGGGCTGAGTCCACATGCCTTCATGCAGAACTGCTGTTTCTCACAGGTCACTAGCTTGGTGCAGAAATCAGCAACCTGCTTGCTGGTTGGACTAAATTCCAGCTTGATAGCACCCTCCTGCACCATATGCCTGATAAAGTGATATGCGATATCAATGTGCTTGGTGCGTGCATGGTGCTAAGGATTCTTGGCAATTGCGATTGCGCTCTGGTTGTCGACGCGCACAGGAACTGGAACTGCTGCACTCCCACTCATCTCTGCCATGACACGTTGAAGCCACACTGCTTCCTTGGCCTCAAAGCTAAGAGATACGTACTCAGCTTCTGTACTCGAGGTGGCCACGACCACCTGCCGCTTGCTGCACCAGCTGATGGCTCCACCATTCATGAGGAACACATGTCCAGAGATGGACTTGCGGTCCTCAGGGTTTGAAGCCCAATCTGCGTCTGTGTAGCCGATGATGCTGTTGTCATTGCCGTTGTAGGTGATGCCGATGTTGATGGTTCCAGCAAGGTAGCGGAAGATCCGCTTCACTGCCTTCTGGTGCTCCGGTCCGAGATTAGCCATGTGCTGGCTCACAGCGCTCACAGCCTGTGCGAGGTCCGGCCTGGTTGCCACCATCAGGTACATGAGACTACCGACGGCGCTCTGGTACTTCTACCGCTCAGCTGCATTTGCTTCTCCATTGAAGCTCACGAGGTACTGCCGCGTCTCCAGCGGCGTGCCGATGGGTTTTGCCTCTGCCATGCCGAACCGCTGCAAAACATCCTTGATGTAGCGGCTCTGCTGCAGCGAGAGAGAGCGTGACTTGCGGTCACGCGTGATCTGGACACCGAGGAAGTATGATGCTTCCCCGAGATCAGACATCTGGAAGCGCTCCTGCATGGCTTCCTTGAACTCCTGCAGTGCAGACATGCTGTTGGAAAGGAGGAGCATGACATCCACATAGACAATGATGATGAGGATCTCATGCTCATGCTGCCAGCGATACACGCTATAGTCACACTTGCTGCGCTCAAACCCCATGCACTGCAACGCCGCATCCAACTTTTGGTTCCAAGCACGCGACGCTTGCTTTAGGACGTACAGCGACTTCTGCAGCTTGCAGACCAGGTGCTCCTGGCCATCCATGACGAACCCCTCCGGCTGCTCCATGTAGATCTCTTCCTCCAAGTCACCATTCAAGAATGCCGTCTTGACATCCATGTGGTGAACCTCGAAGTCTTCAGCTGCTGCACAAGAGAGGAGCGTGCGCACAGAGGCAAACTTTGCAACAGGGGCAAAAGTTTCTGTGTAGTCGATGCCCTCCTGCTGCGAGTAGCCCTTGGCGACCAGCCTCGCCTTGTACTTTTCCAGGTTACCATCTGCTCCCTGCTTCTTCTTAAAGACCCACTTGCACTTGATCACCTTACGTCCTGGTGGACGTTTAGTCAGCTCCCACGTGCCGTTCTCCAGCTGCGACTGTATCTCCTGTTGCACGGCTTGCGCCCAATCTGCTACATCCGGTGCAACCATGGCCTCCTTGTATGACGTTGGCTCATCTGAATCTGCTGCAACTGCGACGTTCATCTGTTCTGGTTTCTGCAGCATCCAGAAATGGCCGCGCTCACCAGGCTTGTAACGCACCCTAAGAGGGTACCTGCGACCTGGTGCTGGAGCGTTAGCGGGTGGCTCGCGCGGTGCTGCTGGCACAACAGCTGCTGCTGGTGGTGCTACATCTCCCTCCTCTGCTTTTGCCGATGAGGCTGCCGTATCTGCAACATCAGACATGGGAGAGTAGAGTGATTCTCCCACTGTCACAGTAGGGGAAGAATCGGGAGAAACTGGGTCAGGAAGAATTTCTGCTCCAACCGCCTCGTCAGCTACTGGTTCTGCTACCTCTTCACACACGATGTTGGTGCCGATGACGTTGCTCTCAGTGAAGACGACATCCCTGGAGATGATGACGTGGCTTGTATCCCTCTCGTAGAGGCGATACGCCTTGCTTGTCACGTCGTAGCCAATCATCTGCATCTGCGCACTGTTCGCGTCCCACTTTTGCCGCTTCTCTTTTGGCACGTGCATGTGCGCCAAGCTGCCAAACGCGCGAAGATGACCCACGCTCGGCTTCTTGCCGAACCACGCCTCGTACGGCGTCATCTGCTCCAGGGCCTTGGTTGGACTACGGTTCTTGATGTAGACCACAGTGCTCACGGCTTCAGCCCAGAAGTCGTAGGTCAGCCGGGCCGCGTGCAGCATGGAGCGCGCCGACTCCACAATGGTACGATTGGCGGGTTCTGCTACACCGTTCTGCTGCGGCGAGTATGGCGCAGTACGTTGCGCCTTGATGCCAGCTGCTACGAGGTAGTCTTGGAATTCCTTGCTCAGGTACTCTCCACCGCGGTCGATGCGCAACGCCTTGATCTTCTTGCCAGATTGGTTCTCCACCATGGCCTTGAATACCTTGAACCTGTCAAAGCACTGGTCCTTGGAGGAAAGGAAGTATACAGCAGTGTAACGGCTGAAATCATCAATGAAGGTGAGAAAATACCTAGAGCCTCCAAAGCTCTGGGTCTGCATCGGTCCGCACAAGTCCGTGTTAACCAGGTCCAACACCTCTTTTGCACGCTCCCCTGCTCCAGAGAACGCCTCGCGGTGTTGCTTCCCCTCCAAACATCCGATGCATAACTGCTGCTCAAAGTTAGAGATGGTAGGCAGGTCACGCACCATCTGCTTTGCTTGAAGCTGCTGCAAGGCGCGCATGCCGATGTGGCCGTAGCGCGCATGCCAGATCTCTTCATCTGTCGCCTGCACCACTGCTGCAAGACTTTGCTCACGCGGGATCTTGGTCGCCCCCAGCAGGCGGTACATGTCGCCCTCCTTCACCGACTTGTCCAACTCCTCTCTTGTTTCCTTGTTGAGGATGTAGCCATAGTCATCATCGAAGACAACGCGCATTCCTGTGTTGGTGAGAGAGGACACTGAGAGAAGGTTGAACGCAGCATCAGGCACATACAGCATGCCATGGAAAACTCCCACTTCAATGCCACGCGGGGTCTCCAACCACATCTCCACAATCCCAATTCCCTCAGCATACACCACCCGATCATCACCCAAAGCAATCGGCCGAGGAGGAATGAAGAGCAGCTGTGTGAACCACTCCTTGTGGTGTGTCAGACTCTTGGTACACCCCGAGTCCTTGTACCACGCCAGATCCGCCTTTTCCTTCTGCGACATGTCAGACTTCGCCATGAAGAGGCGGTCGCGCACCTCCTTGGCGACGTTCATGTTGCCAAAATGGCGCACGCTAGTCTGGTTCTGCTGCTGCTG
>SZWC01012784.1:6115-19217 GCA_023375785.1 Penium margaritaceum | reverse complement strand
AAGTTTCGGGGGTCATGGACCGTCGATGTCTGGGTGGGCATGGGTGATGGCTCCATGCCTTAGCCTGAGAAAAGAAAAAGGCAAGAGGTCCAGGGTCAAGACCTGATGGGAGAAATATCCAAAAAGGTCCTTGGTCTTAGGATTGCCTTGTCAGAGTGTGCTGACTAGGATAAAGGTACCTCTCCTTACTTTTTAGGTGAGGTGAGATCCTTGTGTGCTAGCCATGGACACATGGCAATTCTCCATGGGTTTGTGGGTTATGTGACCACTAGGAGTGTGCCATGAGAGCATTCTCTAGCTCTCTAGGTCGTGTGTGAGTGGTCAGCCTGATTGCTAGGCTGATTTCCTCCCTTGTGTGAGATTATGGACTCTAGTGTGTGAGCCTTAGCCTCCATGGCTAAGTGGTGTGGCTTGTGAGAGGGCTGACTTGCCCAAGCTCTAGCTCTATATGTTCTCCATCATTTTGAGTGATGGAGCAACCATTCTTCAGTACAAGTGATGCCATTCCAATCATGAGAGGGCTGACTTGCCCAAGCTCTAGCTCTAGAGCTAGCCTCTAGCCTAGGCATGCAGTGGCTCCTTGGATGAGCCACTTTGGGGCCAATCTCGATTGCATCATCCCCTTTGCTTACATGGCATTGCTTGTGATGGCCAAGTGGCGCCAGCCATTAGGAAGGACCTTGGAGTGTCTAAGATGTCTCTTACAACCTCTCTGTCCCCCATTTTTTCACAAAGAAAGTTAGTCACCGGGCTCGGATTTGATGTTGTGAGCCCTCACTCGAGAGACAAACTCTGGAATATCTGAGCCACGAGGAGTTGTTCTGGATAGTGTTTGCTAGCTATACTATCTAGTTTAGACCAAGGGGACTTAGTCCAAAAGAGTAGTGCATGCCTTGTCTATCTGGATGAGACGTAGGGTACTTATTCCAAGGGAGCAGTGCATGCCTAGTCCGTCCCGTGCCTGTCCAAATGTTAGCTTTGGACAAGGAGCATATCAGGTCAACATTTGACGCCTTCTTTTTCTGACCTGGCAAAGTCTTCTCCTGGTTCCTTGTTGCGGATTTAGCCATTGTTGTCGTCAAAGTCGACTCACATTTTTGTGTTGGGGAGGAAGGACACTGAGAGAAGGTTGAATGCAACATCAGGTACATACAGCACGCCATGGAACACTCGCATTTCAATGCCATGCGGGGTCTCCAACCACATCTCCACAATCCTTATCCTCCCAGCATACACTACCCAATCATCACCGAGAGTGATAAGTTGGGAGGGATTGAGAACAGTTACGTGAGAGTCTTGGTATACCCTAAGTCCTTGTGCCACGCTAGATGCGCCTTTTCCATTTGGGACATATTGTACTTTGCCATGATCAGGCGGTCTGACACTTCCTTGGTCAAAGTCATATTTCCAAAGTGGTGCACGCCGGTCTGGTTCTATTGCAGCTCCTTAGGCATTAGGGTTAATTCACCCCTCTCACAAGCACATCAAATAGCCAAGGAGGCTAAGGCTCACACTCTAGAGTCCACAATCTCACACAAGAGAGGAAACCAGCCTAGCAATCAGGATGACAAGTCACATATGACCTAGAGAGGTAGAGAATGCTCTCATGGCTTACTCCTACTGGTCACATCACCTACAATTGCATGGAGAAGCGCCATGTGTCCATGGCTAGCACACAAGGATCTCACCTCACCTAGAAAGTGAGGAGAGGTACTTTTATTCTATTGAGCACATTCTGACAAGGCGACCCGAGTCTAGGACCTTTTGTAATATTTGTCCCATCAGGTCTTGACCGTGGACCTCTTGCCTTTTTCTTTTCTCACGGTAAGGTATGGAGCCGTCACCCATGGTCACCCCGACATGGGGAGTCCATGACGCCGCAAACTTTGAAACTTTATATCGCCGAATGTGATAGTTGGATTGGCCTGAAACTTAGACAATAGATGATTCTCCACATGATCTTTCCTATGGTGAAAGATTAACAATCTATGAAGGCACCTGGTAGACTCTTAGGACTTGCTCCTGTGGATTTGAAACTAAGATAGATGGCCCTTTTCCCAACAACTTGGGCTCTTCAACCGCTGCATACTCCTCATTTGTACTCTCAAGGGGCTTAGGCTACAATATGAAGACCCCATAACCTCTTCGGAGTTATGTAACAAGACTCTCCTTTGAATAGGAGAGTCTTGATGTCTTTGTTCTCAACAATCATTGCCTCTTCCGATGTGAAGACGATCGTCATGTTGTGATACGTGAATTTGGAAACTGGCAATTGGTTTCATATAAAAGACTGCATATAGTCAACATTTTCTTGCTTCAAGTCTTCCTTAGCGCATTTTTTGTTCATGTTGATTAGCTTGGTTCCCTCAACTTGTGCATGGACAAGACAGTAGTTGGTACACTTGAAGCGACATTTGATATAGCTCAGGAAGATGAACCTATTCTTCTTGTTCACTTGATATGGCCCTTACCTATTGCTAACACGAGGACAAGCACGGGATGTTAGGAGGAGTTCACGTAGTACGGTCCCGACAGTTGATTGGCCATCTATAGTGGTTTATGTTGTCTGTTTTGGGTGAATTGTAGACTGAGCGTGAGTTTCTGGTCGCCTCATATTGTGTGAGCAACTATCTAGACACTGTCACGTTTGTGAAGGGACTAATGTGATTGTATTAGTTGTTTAGCATGGACCTGTCACAACATTTATCGGGCTAGTCATGAGCTTTCCAACGCACCAAACCGTGTGCCATTCGGCTAAGCATAGCCCAAGTTACGTTTGCCAAAGCTCAAGTCTCACCCACCATAGAAGCCTCTCACCGCCACTCCTTTTGGCACCTTCCTTCACGTGCGAAGCGCCTTTCACAAAATGTAGATCCCATTACACATGCTGTGGATGTTCCCTACACCCTCTCCACTTTTGGGTCATGTTTAGTGGTGGGTTGTGACAAGGTTCGAAACTTGTCCACGAACGTGTAGTCAGAATTTTGACCAAGTCCCCTGGTAACAAAATGCACTACTAAGTTTTCGAAGCCTAGCCATGATTTTAGATAAGTCCCGCTGTAACAATCTGCACTACAAGATCCGGTGGATGATCCACCTGATCAGGTAGATTATCCACTAGACGCTCGGCAGGCCTTCTGGATCAGTTTTTGTAGATTATGTTTTTGTTACTCAATGTGGTCGATGATCCACCGGATCTCGACTCGCAAGCGCTGTGCATACCCCAACTCTAGAAGGCCATTTCTCCCTCGATACTTACATAATTCCAATGAAACGACTTCCATGAGATTCAACAACTCGTAAACGTTTTGGGATAATCATCCATTTAAGGGTCCAAGCAACACTTAAGTCGCCAGATCCGCCGAGGTGGAGTTTCCACTCTCTGGCGGCTCGTTGGCGCCTTCCGGCGCCGCATTTTGGCATGCAGAGGAGTAATGTTTCAACATTCTCCCCCTTGCACGTGCCATGCCCGCTGCTCCTGCTTTCTCCTTCTCATATTCCGCTGCGCCCTCCAGCCCATCATAGCTGGTCATCCCAAGTCTGGCCACGCTAAACGCGTGCCGGTCCGCGGATTGCACTTTGATCAAGCAATAAACAAGCATGTTGTGTGTGCAGTAGTCCTGTACTACTACCCGCCCCTTGTCGACCATGTCTCGTGCGTACTGGTAATGCACGTTGATGTGCTTTGTCTTCCAATCTTGCGTTGGACTGTAGGTCAGCAAGATGGAGCTGATGTTATCCTCTTACACCACCGTACGCTCTAGCTACTACACGTTCAGCTCCCCCAACAACTAGCGGAGCCACATCGCCTCCTTCACCACCTCGGCCAGTGCGATCAACTTTGCTTCCATTGTGGAGGTGGCGACGCAATCCTGCTTCCTGGTGCACCACGACACCGATGTACCAGCGAGGAAATATTGGGAAAGGGGCCATCTGGCTTAGTTTCAGGTCCACAAGAGTAAGTTCCACAACAATACCAGTTGTCTGCTTTGATGCTCAATCTGACTTCTTCATTAAAGCGATCAGATGGCAAATTGTCTTTGGTTCAAGTTTAAAGCCGATCCAACAGTCGGATTGAGAGACATGCATTTTAAAAGTTTCCTTGGTCATGGACCTCCGGTGTCTGGATGACCCCATGGGTGACGGCTCCGTGCATTAGCGTGAGAAAAAAAGGCAAGATGTCCACGCTTAAGACTTGATGGGAGAAATGTCCAAAAGGATCCCCGTTCTGAGGATTGTCTTGTCAGAGTGTGCTAACCAGGATAAAGGTACCTTTTCTTACTTTTTAGGTTAGGTGAGATCCTTGTGTGCTAGCCATGGATACATGGCCATTCCCATGAGATTGTGGGTCATGAGACCACTAAGAATCAGCCATGAGAGGATTCTCTAGCTCTCTAGGTCATGCATGATTGGTCAACCTGATTGCTAGGCTCATTTCCTCTTTTGTGTGAGAATGTGGACTAGTATATGAGGCTTAGCCTCCATGGCTAAGTATTATGACTGTGAGATGGCTGACTTGCCCAAACTCTAGCTCTATATGTACTCCATCATTTTGAGGGACTTAAAACCCATTTTACAGCAGAAGTGATGCCCTTTCAGTCCCACAGGATTACTTGTCCATGGCTCCTCCCTCTCTCCTTTAGTTCCAATATTTGGTATTAGAGCAAGGTTTTGCAAGTTTCATCCAGCACAGGCCGTCACTTTGAGAATGACAGGTAGAGGTAAAGAAATTGACCAAACTTGACAATCAACCAAAGGATCTTCATGTTCCGGAAACAAGCTTTCAAACAAGTCTAAATGGACGAGGGATGCACTACTCCTTTAGAGAAACTCGCCTTCTCCTAAACAAGATAGAATAGCTAGCAAATACTACCTAAGACATCTCCTTGTGGCTTAGACATTATTGAGTTAGTCTCTTGAGCAAGAGGTCACGCGGTCAAATCCCAGTCCAGTGAATAATCGTTTTTGTGACCAAAAGAAGTACACGAAGGTTCTAAGAGACATCTTAGAACATTCCAAGGTCCTTCATGGTAGCTTGCGCCACTTGGCAGTCACAGGGAGCGTAATGTAGGCAAGGGGGATGATGGAATCTAGATTGTCCCCCTAAGTGGCTCATCCAAAGAGCCACTGAGCACCTAGGTTAGAGGCTGGCTCTAGGACTATAAGAACCTGTCAGTTGCCTGTCATTGAGTACAACTATTACCTTCGAGACTCATAACAGAGTTTCCCACTAGAGGCAGACACTAAAGAAGCATTGGTTGGTCTAACCAACAAGAGTTTGTGCCTCACGCAAAAGTACCGACCTATTGAGGATACAGTACAAGGAAGTGATTCCTATGAAAAACTCAGTGTGGAACCTTTGCTGTGAGGGTGATATCTCCTTTTTATTGTGATACCAAGAGCGGTCGGTGGGAACCATTGTGTTGGAATCCGCTTTCTAGACCGTCGCCTTGGGCACGTTGAAAAAAAGGTATCACCGCCGCGTACTTGCTGGTGGGGAAAACAGCGTAGAAAGTTTCAAGAGATGTTAGTTCATCTACAAGTGCAACAATGGCATATGAGGAGTGGGAAGAAGAAGGACAGGCAGGCCTACAGGCTGCTTGTGAACGCCATCTCCAGCACTCATCTTCAGTACATGAGTGACAAGGCTACTGCAAAAGATGGGTCGGACGCGTTGTGCAAGAAGTATAAAAGCAAGGATCTTTCACTCCTCATGCTTTTTATGAGAAGATGATGGTGTTGAAAATCTAGGGTGGTGAAAGGATGGAGGCATACTTGGACTGGTCAAAGGAGCAGGCAAAACAAGAAAGCAGCAGGCAACCCTGTGGAAGAGACACACACTTCATTCTCCTCTTGCTGAGGGGACCTCCAACAAGCAACGACACAGTGTGAGAGATGCTCGAGTGCCAGACGACTCACGACCTTGACTTTATTCGCAAGCACCTGGTGCAAGGGGAATTGCATGGCAATTCAACAAAGCGTAGTGGCGACAGCAATAATAGAGACGCTTTTGTCACCATGGGCTCACGCAACAAGTAGTACCATGAGTCTATGTAGTAGAGAGGTAAAAAGAAGGAGAAGTGCCACTACTGCCAGAAGAAGAGGCCCTACAAGAAAGAGTGCTTCAAGTTCAAGAGGGACCAGAAGGAGCAGCAGAAGCACTTATCACAACTGCAACAAAAGTAGCAGCGGAAACAGCAGTAGTAACTACAGCTGTTTCAACAACATCAGTAGCAGTAGTAGCCAAACCACACCAACGTGTGCAATTTTGGCAACATGACCATGGCCAAGGAGGTGCGCGACCGCCTCTTCGTGGAAAAATGAGACATGTTGCAGGTGGAAAAAGCGGACCTGGCATGGCACAAGGACTCAGGGTGCACCAAGAGTCTAATGCACCGCAAGGCGTGGTTTACGCAATTGCTCTCAATCCCCTCCTAATGTATTGCTTTGGATGATGATCAAGTTATGAGGGAATTGGGATTGTGGAGATGTGGTTGGAGACCCCATATGGCATTGAAGTGGGAGTGTTCCCTGGCGTGGTGTAAGTACCTGATGCTCCATTCAATGTTCTCTCTGTCTCCTTTCTTACCAACACAGGACTGCACGTCGTCTTTGACGATGACTATGGCTACATCCTTGACAAAGAAACGGGAAAGGAGTTGGCCAGGTTGGTAAAGGAAGGTGACATGTAGCGCATGCTTGGGCAATGAAGATCTCACGTGAGCAGAAACTTGGAGCAGTAGTATAGACAATAGATGGCAAGATCTAGCATGTACACTACGGCAACATCGGCACGTACGCCTTGTAACACCTTCAAATAAAGCAGATGGTGTGTATCATACTCACCATCTTCAACTTTGAGTAGTGGTTGTGCATCGACTGTTTGGAGGGAAAGCAGCATTCTGAGGTGTTCTCTAAAGTAGGAAGTGCGCAAAGGAGTTGTTGGAGGAGGTCCACAAAAACTTGTGTGGCCCGACGTAGATCTAGAGCTTTGAAGGCTCTAGGTATTTTCTAGCCTTCATTTATGATTTTAGCCGTTACACTACTCTATACTTCCTTTTCTCCAATGACCAGTGCTTTGACAGGTTCAAGGAGTTCAAGGCAATGGTAGAGAAGAAGACGAGTAAGAAAAAAAGTCGTCGTGTAGCGACCGTGGTGGCGAGTACGTGAGCAAGGACTTACAAGACTACCTTGTAGTAGCTAACATCAAGGCAAAGCAAACCGCGCTATACTCGGTGCAACCAAATGGTGTAGCACAACCCGCCAACCGCAAAATCGTTGAGTCTGCACGCTCCATGCTGCACGTAGCTCGCATCACGTACGACTTTTGGGCCAAAGTAGTGTGCACGGTAACGTACCTCAAGAACTGTAGTTCAACCAAGGCATTGGAGCAGATGACGTCATTCGAGACATGGTTTGGCAAGAAGACAAGCGTGAACTACCTGCGTGCGTTTTGGAGCTTGGCGGAAATGCACGTGCCTAAGGAGAAGCGGTAGAAGTGGGACGCAAAGAGTGTACGGAAGCTAGTAATCAACTATGATGTGGCCAACAAGGCGTATCGTCTCTATGAAAGGGATACTGGCCACGGCATCATCTCTAGGGATGGGGTCCTCTACGAGAGCCACGTCATCGACACCAGCATTGTTTTTGAGTGAGTAATAGAACCAGTAGCTGACGAGGTAGTGGGAGCGGGTACCTTTCTTGACCCTGTATCTCCTGGCCCTTCCTCTACTATGATTGTGTGAAAATCACTCCATTCTCCCATGTCTGATGTAGCAAATAGAGTGGCATAATCGGCAAAAGCAAAGGAAGGAGATGTAGTACCATCAGCAACAACAAATGTACCTGCAATACCGCACCAACCGCTTGCTAACATCCTATTACCAAGTCTTATGGTATGCTAAGATCCTGATGAGCGTGGGCATTTCTAGATGCTACAAAAAACAGACCAGATGAATATCACAGTTACAAAGATTCATATGAGCTAACATCCTACAAAGAGGCCATTACTGTACCAGATGTAGCAGATTGTGCATAAGCCATGCAACGAGAGATATAGTCACAGCTTGACAACGACACGTGGGAGCTGATTAAGCGTCCACTAGGACACAAGGTAATAGATTGCAAGTGGATGTTCAAGAAAAAAAGAGGCGCATATGGTAACCAAAGTTCAAGGCAAGGCTTGTTACCAAGGGCTAGTCGCAGTAGGAAGGCATCAACTACACTAAAACCTTTGCTCCAGTTGCAAAAGTTTTCTCTTTACACACGTTCCTCTTCTACATAGCAGCTGAGAACTTTGAGATCCACCACATGGATATCAAGACAACATTCTTGAATAGTGACTTAGAGAAGGAGATCCACATGGAGAAGCTAGAGGGATTTGTCATGGATGGCTAGGATCACCTGCTTTTTAAGGCGCAAAACTCACTGTATACAATCAAGCAAGTGTCACGTGTTTGGAACTAAAAGTTTAATGCGGCATTGTAGTGCATGGGGTTCCAGTGCAGCGAGTGTGACAAGATTGTCTATGGCTCACAGCATGGTCATGAGGTGCTCATGATCATTATCTATGTGGATGACATGCTCCTCTTTTCAAACAGCATGTCTCTGCGCAAGTTTAAGAAGGCCATGCAGGAGCACTTCTACATGTCAGATCTCTGGGAAGCCTCATGCTTCCTCGGTATCCAGATCACGCGTGACTGTAAAGCACGTACATTCTCCTTACAACAAAGCTGCTTCATCAAGGATGTTTTGTAGCAATTCGGCATGGAAGAGGAAAATTCCATCGGCATGCCACTGAAGACTTGCCAATACCTCGTGAGTTTCAGTGGTGAAGTGGATGCAGCCGATCAGTAAAAATACCAAATGGATGTCGGCACTCTCAAGTACCTCATGGTGGCAACCACACAAAAACTTGCACGGGTTGTGAGCGCCATGAGCAATATATGGCTAATCCCGAATCTAAGCACCAAAAGGCAGTGAAGTAGATCTTCCCCTACCTTGCTGGAACCATCAACATCAGCATCACCTACAACGGTAACAACAATAACATCATCCGCTACACAGACCCAGTCTAGGCTTCAAACCTCCAAGACCGCAAATCCATCTCTGGACATGTGTTTCTTATGAATGGCGGGGCCATCAGCTTGTCTAGCAAGCGGCAAGTGGTCATGGCCACCTCAAGTACGAAAGGTGAGTATGTCTTTATCAGATTTTGAGCCAAGGAAGTATCTTGCTTCAATGTCTCATGGCAGATATGAGAGGGAGTGTAGCAGTTCTAGTTCCCATGTATGGCGTCAACCTGAGTGCAAATGTACTTGCCAAGATCCCCAAGCACCATGCTCGCACCAAATACATGGACATTTTCTATCACTTCATCGGACACGTTACAAGAGGGTGTTATCAAGCTAGAGTCTCCAACTAGTAAGTCGGTCGCTTATTTCTGCACCAAGCCACTGACCCGTGATGAGCAACAGTTCTGCATGAAGGCATGTAGACTTAGCCCACACTGACTATAGTAAAGTGGGATATTGTTCAAAAAGGGGCCATCCCGCCCAATTTGAGGTCCACAAGAGCAAGTTACAATAAACTACCAGCTGCCTGCTCCGACTGGCAGTTTAACTTCACCATTGAAAAACTCATGTGCTAAATTGTCTACGCTCAACGTGTTAGGTGGATCCAAATGTTGAAGCTGGAGGAGAGAGGGAGCCTTGGAGCAGCGAGCATGTGGGACTGGAAGGGTATCACTTGTGCTGAAGAATGGTTATTGAATCACTCAAAATGATGGAGTACATATAGAAGTAGAGCTTGGGGAAGTCAGCCCTCTCACAAGCCACACCACTTAGCCATGGAGGCTAAGGCTCACACACTTAAGTCCATAATCTCACACAAGAGAGGAAATCAGCCTAGCAATCAGGCTGACCACTCACACACAACCTAGAGAGCTAGAAATGCTCTCATGGCACACTCCTAGTGGTCACAAAACCCACAATCCCATGGAGAATCGCCATGTGTCCATGGCTAGCACACAAGGATCTCACCTCACCTAAAAAGTACGGAGAGGTACCTTTTTCCTAGTCAGCACACTCTGACAAGGCAACCCAAGAATCTAGAACCTTTTTGGATATTTCTCCCATCAGGTCTTGACCCTAGATCTCTTGCCTTTTTTCTTTTCTCAGGCTAAGGCATGGAGCCATCGCCCATGGTTGCCCGGATATCGGCGGTCGATGGCCACAAAAACTTCGAAAATTCATATCTCCCAATCCGACTGTTGGATCGATCTCAAACTTCGACCATAGACATTTTGCCACCTGATCTTCCAAATGAGGAAGTTCAATTGACGATCAGAGCAAGCATCTGGTACTTTCTTGGAACTTGCTCTGTTGGACCTGAAACTGACCGGATGCCTCCTTTTCCAACAATGTCCCACTTTGCCGTAGTCAGAGAGGGCTGAGTCTGCATGCTTTCATGCACAACTGCTGCTTCTCACGCGTCACTGGCTTGGTGCAGAGATCATCGACCTGCTTGCCGGTTGGAGTAAACTCCAGCTTCCTAACACCCTCTTGCACCATGTGCCCGATGAAGTCATATGCGATGTCAATGTACTTGGTGCGTGCATGGTGCTCAGGATTCTTGGCAAGTGCAATTGCGCTCTAGTTGTCGACGTGCACAAGAACTGGAACTGTTGCACTCCCACTCATCTCTGCCATGAGACGCTGAAGCCAAACTCCTTTCTTGGCTCCAAAGCTAAGAGAGACGTACTCACGTTCCGTGCTTGAGGTGGCCACGACCACCTACCGCTTCCTACACCAGCTGATGGCCCCACCATTCATGAGGAACACATGTCAAGAGATGGACTTACGATCCTCAGGGTTTGAAGCCCAATTTGCTGATGATGTTGTTGTCATTCCCGTTGTAGGTGACGCCGATGTTGATGGTTCCAGCAAGGTAGCGGAAGATCCGCTTGACTGCCTTCTGGTACGCAGGTCCGGAATTTGCCATGTCCTTGCTCACAACACCAATAGCTTGTGCGAGGTCCGGCCTGGTTACAACCATCAGGTACATGAGGCTACCGGCAGCGCTCTGGTACTTCTACCGCTCAGCTGCATCCGCTTCTCCATTGAAGCTCACAAGGTACTGCCACGTTTCGAGCGGCGTGCGGATGGATTTTGCCTCTGCCATGCCAAACCACTGTAAGACATCCTTGATGTAACGGCTCTGCTGCAGCGAGAGAGCGTGATTTTCGGTCACGCGTGACCTGAATACCGAGGAAGTTTGATACCTCCCCGAGATCAAACATCTGGAAGCGGTCCTGCATGGCCTCCTTTAACTCCTGTAGTGTAGATATGTTGTTTGAAAGGAGGAGCATGTCATCCATGGCCTCCTTGTACAACGCCGGCTCATCAGAGTGTCGTGCAGCTGCGATGTTTATCTCGTCTGGTTGTTGGAGCATACAGAAATGCCTGCGCTCACCAGGCTTGTAGCGCACCCTGAGATGGTACCTACGGCCTGGTGCTGGACCGTTAGCAGGGGGCTGATGCTGTTGGAATTTGAGGAGAGAGGGAGCCTTGGAGCAGCGAGCATGTGTGATTGGAAGGACATCACTTGTGCTGAAGAATGGTTGTTCAATCACTCAAAATGATGGAGTACATATAGAGCTAGAGCTTGGGCAAGTCAGCCCTCTCACAAGCCACACCACTTAGCCATGGAGGCTAAAGCTCACACACTAGAGTCCATAATCTTACACAAGGGAGGAAATCAGCCTAGCAATCAGGCTGACCACTCACACACGACCTAGAGAGCTAGAGAATGCTCTCATGGCACACTCATAGTGGTCACATAACCCACAAACCCATGGAGAATCGCCATGTGTCCATGGCTAGCACACAAGGATCTCACCTCACCTAAAAAGTAAGGAGAGGTACCTTTATCCTAGTCAGCACACTCTGAGGACCTTTTTGGATATTTCTCCCATCAGGTCTTGATCCTGGACCTCTTGCCTTTTTCTTTTCTCAGCCTAAGGCATGGAGCCATCACCCATGCCCACCCAGACATCGACGGTCCATGACCCCCGAAACTTCGAAAATTCATATCTCCCAATCCGACCGTTGGATCGGTCTCAAACTTGGGCGGAGGACATTTTGCCACCTGATCTTTCCAATGGTGAAGTCAGATCGGCGATCGGAGCAGGCATCTAGTACTTTCATGGAACTTGCTCCTGTGGACCTGAAACTGAGCCAGATGGCTCCTTTCCCAACAATCTCCCACTTTGCCGCAGTCAGAGTGGGCTGAGTCCACATGCCTTCATGCAGAACTGCTGCTTCTCACGGGTCACTGGCTTGGTGCAGAAATCAGCAACCTGCTTGCTGGTTGGAGTAAATTCCAGCTTGATAGCACCCTCCTGCACCATGTGCCTGATAAAATGATATGCGATATCAATGTGCTTGGTGCGTGCATGGTGCTCAGGATTCTTGGCGAGTGCGATTGCGCTCAGGTTGTCAACGCGCACAGGAACTGGAACTGCTGCACTCCCACTCATCTCTGCCATGAGACGTTGAAGCCAAACTGCTTCCTTGGCTCCAAAGCTGAGAGATACGTACTCAGCTTCTGTACTCGAGGTGGCCACGACCACCTGCCGCTTGCTGCGCCAGCTGATGGCTCCACCATTCATGAGGAACACATGTCCAGAGATGGACTTGCGGTCCTCAGGGTTTGAAGCCCAATCTGCGTCTGTGTAGCCGATGATGCTGTTGTCATTGCCGTTGTAGGTGATGCCGATGTTGATGGTTCCAGCAAGGTAGCGGAAGATCCGCTTCACTGCCTTCTGGTGCTCCGGTCCGGGATTAGCCATGTGCTGGCTCACAGCGCTCACAGCCTGTGCGAGGTCCGGCCTGGTTGCCACCATCAGGTACATGAGACTGCCGACGGCGCTCTGGTACTTCTGCCGCTCAGCTGCATTTGCTTCTCCATTGAAGCTCACGAGGTACTGCCGCGTCTCCAGCGGCGTGCCGATGGGTTTTGCCTCTGCCATGCCGAACCGCTGCAAAACATCCTTGATGTAGCGGCTCTGCTGCAGCGAGAGAGAGCGTGACTTGCGGTCACG
>SZWC01012783.1:59658-81306 GCA_023375785.1 Penium margaritaceum | reverse complement strand
AGATATAGATATAGATATAGATATAGATATAGATATAGGTATAGATATAGATATAGATGTAGATATACATATAAATATAGATATAAATGTAAATATAGATGTAAACATAGATGTATATAGATAAAGAAATATGTATACATATGAATATAGATATTACAATGGATATGTATAGATATAGATATATATATATATATATATCTAGATTCATATACAAATATGGGTTTAGTTATAGATATAGGTGTAGAAGTAGATCTCAAAGTTGATATGGATATGGATCTTTATTTTGAATTTTATATGGCTATTCGTATAGAATACAATATAAAGTTACCTATGGTTATATGTATATAGACATTTATATGGATGAAGATGTGAAAATGTATAGAAAAGGACTTACATAAATTGTTCCAGAAACATTTGTTGCAAATTATGTACATGTATATATGAAGACATAAGTATGTGGATGAGTTTAGAACTCAATTGAGGATGAAAAATACCGTGTGAAGAAATTATCATAAGGTTGAAAAGGAACAAAAGTTACTAGAAAATTGATCTTAAGGCTATCTATATTGATATATATTCTAAATGCATTTAAATTCAGTAGAGGTATTTGAATCCCTTTATATTGTCCCAAGTTTTTTTTTCAACTTTGAAGACATGATTTTTACTTGATCAGGTTAAATGAAGGAGAGGGAACTTTGTTTTGATTTTGTAGTTGTATTATCGCCATGATGAAAAAATGTGTAATTTTTTAAGTTTCCCACTGCAAAAAGTACAAAATTCCTTGTGAAGGATCATTTCTAGTCCCTTTAGAGGACTATATAATCCTCGGGATTCATGACGTGGTGGTTTGTAGATTGATCAAGATACGTGCCCTCTTCTGTACTTTTCATGTATGGACGTACTTTTTTTGTACTTGCATTCAGTTCAAATTTAGCAGAGGTTTTTCCTTCCCATTCTAGATGCATTCTTGATGTTGTTGTCACGATTGAGCAGTGTTTGTGATTGAACTCCACTGACATCCTTTCTTGTCATCACAATTTTTCTTATATATTATCTTTATTCGTGTTGTAGTGTTGGTCGCCGCTATGAAGTTTTGGGTGAGGCTGGTTGTAGTTAAAATTGAGGGTTGGGCTGAATTTCGCAACTCGTGCTTGCTTGGTTGCTTTGGATGGTCCAAACATCGATTTTTAACAGTTTTCGTCAACATTTTACCCAAAATCATGCCGGTTGCCGATGTCAAAGCTGTTTTTACATGAGACATGCACACAACCAAACATTTGGCCGTGTGGACTGGATCCTTTTTGTCATCCAATCTGTTCCATCGTGGCCCGATTGAGTGGGGAGACATCCCCATGCCACTTCCCTTGCCTAGAGCATGGCCAAAGAGCGGCCATGCTCTACACAGGCATTCCATGCAACTTCGTCGACCAAAGCGAGTTGTCGGGTTAACTGCGGAATTGGCCGCAGTTGGGAATGGGTATGCGACATTTCACCTAGTTCATCCACTCACGAAATTCAGAACACCATGTGTCCTCCACGGCCTACACAGTGCTAGCCTAGTGAAAAGGTCCCAGATGTGCGTGGGTGAAGTCTATGGCTTCAGCCATATCCACCCGTACTCACCTTTTCCAACCTGCGATGGGAAGTTGGTCGTCCCTGCCAGATCGTGAAAAAAATGCATGCTGTGAGAAATAAATGAGGCAGCGAACCTCGCTTTTCATTTGCATGTTCAGCCTTTGATGGTAAATATAAAGGAAAACAAACTTGCAAAAACCACCCAACTACTAGACTTAACCGAGCGGAAGGAGGAAATTCCGTAGCAGCATCCGATTCGGTTGGAATGGTTGGTTGAGGGTGTTTAGCCCACGATTTCAACCGCAACCAGCCTCACCCTTTGTTGCACATGTAAGATGTCGGATCTGTTACAGCGCGAGTATGTACACATTTCTTGGTTAGCGCGCATGGATTAAGTCTTCACTGTGCTACTAATGGCAAAACCTCATTCCGTCCACCCGATGTGGACACAAATCGGCAGTGATCCTGTAGGACTTCATGGATCCGCTTGACCCTTCGCGATGACAGCGTCGTGAGTACGGTGAACCGATTCTTGGTTACAACAAGATACAGCTAGGACTGAAATTAAATTTGGTTACTGCAATCTTGAGGTGACGATTGTTTGTCCAATGCCATTGTCGTAAGGCCTGACAGAAACTGTTTTCCCGCATGAAACTTGGGTATCTTCCCCGGATTGGGACGTGCGGAAGAGATACGTAGGGGCTAGCAGGTGGAATCCGTCTTCCGGCAGCCGGCTTCAGTGTTGCCGCGTCGCCTGCCTCGATTCATGCACGAAATCAACGTCGACCGTCCACGAGGATTGTTCCTACGGCAACTTAGCGAGATACCCCGCTTTCCAAACTCATGTACATTAGATACCTCTAATTTTGTAAGCAGAGATTCATCTACACAGTAGTTCGGATTTGGTAAAACATTTTCCCAGTTTTCCAACTTTGGCTCTTCATCTGCCCCGCATCGTGAGGCCACTGTTCCATAAAACCCTTGGGGTACCATTCCATGTCTCTTTCTCTCTGTCATTGATTATCTCTTTCTTTATTGGTGGATGGTTTTTTTCCTTGATAATGTTTGTGAAATACACTTCGGTCCTTATCAAAGTGGGTGTTTGCTAAACATTCGAGTTGCGAGTCCATGCGCATGGGGGGGGGGGGGGGGGGGGGGGGGAGGGGGACTTCAACAAGAGGAGTGGTCATTCAACGTTGTGACGTTCAAGGTTTGTCGAATGCAACAAATTTGCAAACTCAACGGTACTAGGTTTTTCACGACCAGAATCCTAACAAACTTCATGAGGATTGACACGTGATCTTAATGATAAGACCACATTTCGGATGTATTTCAATCGCTCTTCAATATGAGTGAGTACGTGCCATATACCCCGTGCATATTCGACATAACCCATGGATCATTTGCACCTCGTAACAAGTCGTCTGACCAACGGGGCGGTTGGTGAAGTCCAAGCAACACACTGGGTACATAGTGACCGAATTTCTTAATTTCGATCCAATGTCGACCAAATGTTTGAATTCGAGGCGAATGGACACCAATTCTAGGAAGACAAGGCAAATCATGTTATTTCTCCCAAAATGCGTATCTAAGAAATTTCCCTTTATTTCTATGCTACTTGGAAGGGTCAGAGGACAATAGTGGACAGTCGATTTCTGCTCATAATCAAACCCTTCGGGCGATCTATGTTGATGTACGTTATGTAAGAAGTAGGTGGTGTGGTAAATAAGAAATTTGTGTAAGGTTTCCTGCAACGTGCAAAATGCCCCCATAGGGGGGGGCGTACAGGCGGTTAGTTTTCATAATCATTAAGATTAAGAGCGTAATTAAGGGAATGGACGTGATATGATGGCGTAGAGGGTAGAGAAAAAGGAAATTGAACTACCAAGGAAATGCATTGAGTCGTATTACCTACCCTGGGAGCAGAAGGAGGTGTGTGTGGTGAAGAGGTGTAGTTGAATGTTCTGTACCGAAGTGTGTTTTTGTTTGTAGATTATGCCTCATATCTGATGGGGTAGTTTTGCACATTTCGAAAATGACCATGTACCTGACGGGGTCGTTCGTCAATGATACTCCAGTTGCAGAGCATCCTGAGATCAAAGTTTTTAAGTCCGGGCTTATGGAGTCTCAAAACGGAAACAAGGGCCGAATGAAGGTAGGTATCTTTCGTATGGTGTTGATGGCGTTTTCGAACATTCGGAACGGGGTACCTTTTCAATTTGGCCGAATAGGTGTTGCGACCGTGGTAAAATGTCCATAGGGGGACCTGCGGACGAATGACCACGGTCGTACAATTTTGAAGGGGGGAACACTGAGGTCGCGCAATTCCGAGAGCAGCACAGGCACTGCAGGGCGCGTTCGGATTCGACTGAGTTGCCGCGGTAGAAGTCGACTAGGATCCATCATCGCTACATCTTCTCATGACTCAGTTCGAAATGGGACGTCCAGATGGAGTATTACTGCAGCCATCAGTGCTGTGCGTGGACGGCGAAGTTGGATCCGACTTGTTCGAAGTCGGAATTCGGGCGGAACTTCACTCTGACTGCGAGTTCGACTCGGAATCTGAGTAGGACCACTTCCGAGTTCGAACGCGCCTTCAGATAATTCCTGAAGGGGCACACGGAACCCATGTTGGTATCGTCCTTGAAACCTGCAATCTACTAGCTAGTTGGATCGGTTACAATCGTTCGGAGGGTCCAAATCTCAGGCTTACCATTTGGTCCATCCGAAAGCGCACTCATCCCCGGTGGACTATTGACTTCGATATTAAGAGCGCATATGGAACCCCGTCTGTCGCTTCACTAAACGGAATCTACACAAATGGGTCTTCATATCGTCCCAGCAGGTTTCGCGCTGAGACCGGAAGGACAATGATGATAGACAGGTTGTCTTAACGTCTCACACTGCTTTGTTATCTGACCACCTCGATAGCTTATCGACATGTTCCTAGCAAGGCCGTGCTGCAATGATGAAATGCAATTGGACGAATTGTCCGAGGCGATAGCCTGACCAATCGCATTATTTGCACATTGGGTCAGGGCGAGCGCATACTTTCAAGAGCTACATAACGAAAACATGACGATCCGCGATGACCGTAGGATTGTTCGTCCGGTAGAATCGTGTCAGCGCCAAGCTCTGACCTGGCCTAAAAGCCTCACCTCATAGGCCGCCCAAATGACAAGCTTCCGAGCGGCGATGTTTTTCTGCAACCAAAACCATCGAAAACCGAAACTGTACAGAACATTTATGTAAAAAGAGTGACAACAAGCGCCACAAAAAAAACCATAAAGAAACAGCCTGAGATCTGGAAAAAGTGGACGGACGGGATCGCCCGAGCGTCAAATAGCTGTCCACCCTTTCAGGTCGGCTTATAACTTCAAACAGCGTCGTGAGGTTTGGGCTTCCGGAGGGATGAGAAAAACGCAATTTTACCAGTAATTTCAAAAGGGCACGCAAAAATGACGCGACCCTGGTGAGGTATACAAATTCATCGACTGTCCGGAGGGGCACCCCAAAATGACGGCTGTTTATAGAAGCACTAAAAAATGACGAATTTCCGGAGGGGAACCCAAAAACAATGCCTTGGCGGAGGGGTATGCAAGAACGACGAAAACAAAATATGCCAACTTCAAGAAGGTCACACAGAATGACAGTTTTTTTGTCATTGCACAATGTCAGCATCCTTTCCATTGAAAAAGATGTATAGAAAATGCGTCTACCTTCATTGGTTCTCTCACTACAAAAATTGATGTTTCTTCCTTATCTAACCTTTCACATGATCGCACATGGTGTTCATCGTAAGACGAAATGCAACCTCAAACAATTCTCACCTCTTCATGTCACTCGTTTAAGCTCTCTTTCAAAACTTTCACATTGTGATATCTTTCGTAAATGCCAAAACTAGCCTCCTAACTAGAGGGGTACATGGAAACTTCATCATTTTTACAATCTACTTATAATACCACCTATAAAATATGACTTTGCATACATCACATGTATCCATGGCACAAATTTGTATAAAACTGTTGATTTTTTTTAATTCATTTAGCACATGTTTATAAAATGACTTACCTCAATCTTGCAAATCTTCATGTTTCAATGAATAACCCATTTTCATGGGATTACACCTAATATTTCCCATTCTGAACCTTTTGTGTACTTTCTTGAGGCATAATGGAAGAAATTATCAATTTATACATTATAAAATTTGGATGATGTTTGTGTTGTAAATCCTAGGTTTCAATATTGTAATTGTTTTCATTATTAATCCTGAATGTAGCGGGAGGGCTGGTTCAGCCTTCCCTCCTCGCTCAAACGAGGGGTGGTTGCGCAACACAAATCGCGTTAACGAGGGCTGGCCGACAACCAGCAATACGCTGGCTGCCATCCAGCTAGGCAGCAAGAAGCTGAAAGGCGGCCGGCTAAGCGACCGGTCGCCCACCAACCAGCCAGCCGCGAGCCGCCGATCGCGTCCTCAACCCAATCCATAGGTGAGGGATCGCAAGGGCCTCGAGGGCAAGGCCTCGTGGCATCGTGCCATTGCCCCTGCCCACCTTCCTCGCAAGCAAGAGTGAAAAGACAAGGAAGAGGGACGAGGGACAAGAGGTGAGAGAGGTGCAAGAGTCTTGGTGAGAAATTGCCAGCGTGCCCTGCACAAGACAATTTTTCATTAAAACGTCAAAAATGCAAATCAAAATCCGTTAGCGATGAACTTTGGAAATAAAATAAAAGAATAACTTGTGCAACCGCACGAGTTAGAGGAAAAACCCCTCGGTTTCAAAGCAAAAACCAGGGGTAAGGATAAAAACGGAAATGGGTCTCCGGAGACTCAAGATACTCGAGTCTCCCTACTGTGGGATGTTGATGACGATTGCCCTTCAGTCCTACGTAGGGGGTAAACCCTTGATGCAGACGAAGAATGCCTGTTTGCAAACTTCGGCTACGAGTTCAGAGCAGGAGCTAGAGACTCGAGATGTTATATTGGTATCAGAGCCAGACGACCCCCGCGACTAGGGTTTCGACGGAAACAGCGGCTACATCATATATATACCACAAGCGGCAACTACAAACAGCAACAGAAAAGTCAAAACATACTACTGCATTTATTCGAACCCATTCTAAGTATCAAAAGTATGTTCGAAAGGTTAAATGGCTCTACCTCACCCTTCCATCTCGTTTTAGCTTCTCCTTTACTCGAAGGAGCCGGGTGGATTTTTTTTGGACAGGGTGGGGAGTGTCCACTCCCAAAACCACCAATTGGCCTCCATTTCAAGGTTCCCTTTCCCCCTCCTTCATCCAAAAACTGGGACAACAATTCTTGCCAATGCAACTAGCCCTCACGACCTAGGAGCACCCTAAAAATAGGGAGGAAAACATCTTGAAGATTTCTGACGACTTCCACAACGCCGCCGGCCCAAGGAAGATGCCGCCAAGGGGTGCGATATAAGGAAAGAAGACTTAATACAAGGCCAAGGAAGACAAGAAGACAAGGGAAAGGATTAAAAGTTAGGAGAGGGAGTGACGGATTTGCGAGGACTCGCTAGAATTCTTCTTTCATTTCTTGTCCTTGTTTTATGAGCGGCACTCACGTTTTGTTTTTCATTCCCGTGTATTCTAATCTTCTATTTTCCTAGATTCTAGTACCTTTCAATTATCGTGAGTCACGGCTTAGGAAGACTAGTTTTCAAAATCCATGCCCTTGTGCTCACGTGGTATCCTAGGAAGATAATAATTGCCTCACCGATCGTGAGAGGAAGGTGACTGTGGGATGCGATCCCTCCTCGAAGTTGCAAGGTAATCACCACAACGGCTTTCACATGCTAGTTGTACGAGCAACGAGATGGCAAGTGCCGGACCATCAAAGTCCAACAAGGGCAAGGTGGTGACGCCTCACCATACGTCTTTATCGGACTCCAAATCTTTGGAGCCGCCGCCGTGAGCACGGTTGCCAAACCAAAGGCAGCCGTATCGCATAAGGCAACCGGCGCCAATCTCAGCGACATTGAGAAGTGTGCAGAAGCCAAAAACGTGCTCAACGAGCATGTCGACACGCACGTAGACGACCCCCACGAGGCAGTCGACGCACTCAGGGAGGACTACCCAGACGTGGACCCCGACGAAGAGCACGACGCCGACGATGGCGAAGGCGATGAGGATCGCAATCGTCGCCATTATCGTACGGCAAACTTGATTTGATTGCTCCATAAGGGTAAGGGGCTTGCCGCATTGCCCAAAGCTGCAAACACTAGCAACGCTGCCTAGAGTTGCAAGGGCGCCAAAAACAACTACATGAGACGTTCTTGCAAGAACGAGCCGGACGACGTCACTGCCAAAGGCTATTCTTGATGACCAACGGAGGCTTATGGAGTTTACTGATGATGCAACGAGCCAACTCAATATCACCACCAACAGTGGAGGTATGGCACCACTCACAAGAGTGGGGGAAAGAAACCATTCCTAGAATGTGGCCGCAATGGGACAGGGTAGCGCCCAATCGAGCGTCATCACTCACAAATGCCTCCTCCAAAAGGTGGGACTCCTTGGAGTCGTGTACACGAAGCATACCCTTCTGTAGTGGGTAAAGGTGCACAAACAATGCAAAGCCATGGAGGCTATTGTCGATGCTCTGACGACATCAGAGCTTAAGTTCGTGTTTGCCAACCTTCTAGCCCTCGTTGGGTAGAGCATCACGTCCCTCAACCGTGATTGCCAGTTGTAGCGCCTGGTCGCCCATGAGGCAAGTCGCCAATGCAACGACAACAACAAGGCATTGCAGAGCATGACCTAGGTGTAGATGCAGTAGAAAAAGCAGCATGTCGCAGCTATTGATGCCAGTATCAATGGCAGCGACTACTTGCCTACCTCAATGACTTCAGGGCGTGTCATGTCCTTCCTCTAGAGTGTTGAGATGTTTTAGAAATGCGTGAAGTTGACCAATTGGCTAAACCGCATGGAGCATGTCCTACGCGTCCACAAGGCTCCACTCAATCAATGGGGCGAGCTTGCCATAACGCATCTTAAAGACAAGATCTCCAATACATGATCAAGGAGTGGAGTGAACAAAGGCCTCACCTTCTGTGGCACCCCATGCCGTGGGAAGTCTTCTACGCAATCATGCGTATCAAGTGTACCCACCGTTAGGAGGTGCAACGTGCCTTTGACACAATCAGGGACTTCAAGCAATTGGGTGACTCGCTTGAGGCCTACTTTAGCGAGTTTACTATGCTTATGGAGGAAGCCGAAAGCTTCACCGAGAGTGATGATACCCAGAATTTCAAGTATATAGAGTGCTTGCTGTTGGAGTACTTGCACTATGGTCTTACTAGTAACAAGCTGAAAGAAAACACCACCATGACCGCAAATGGCCAAACTTGGACAAGTTACAGGGCAATCCGAGACGACATGAGCAAAGTGTATTCGGCAAACTCAAAGCACTATTCGGATGCACGGCCAAACATGCATGCATAGCAAGTTTACGATGCACGCATGGATGTTGCACGGGCTAGAGGGAGAGCCACACAGCGGGGCACGGTCAAGGGCAAGCAGCCGCCACACCCTCCCCAAAAGAAGACTGGTGGGAACAAGCCCCCCAGCCACAAGGGTGGCGGTGACAATGAGAAGCTACAGGTGGCACGCGAGCATCGTAACACGGCCTTCCATGAGGGATTGTACCATAACTGCATGCAGCCCAGAGACTTTACGGCATAATGCTATGAGGCTACTAGTGGTGGACAAGAGACCGCGGCATGAGCGGCAAAAGTAGCACCCCGTACGGAGGGTGCAGTAGGAGGCCACAGACAGGGCCATGGACAGGGTCTCGGTCAAGGCAATGGGCCTAGACGTGGTAAGGAACAAGGCCGTTGGGCGGGTTCTCCCCACCCTGAGGGATGTTAGTGGGGTAAAATGGGATCACGAGTGTGGATTCATGTTTTCATAAGAGGATGTTAAACAATTATATTTTTTACGAGTTTAAATTTCCCCATTTTTTCTCCCCTCTCATTGAACCTCATTATGCACTTGCTGATCGACATTGCTCACTAAATCTTGCATCATCGGACGAGATACATAACCAAACTTGCTTATTGGTGGAAACACTGACCATTGTGTAAGAATTGTCTAACACAATGATTGAAGCAAACGCGTGCAAAACGGTGAGTTCACGTTCGTGGTACCTTTAGTCAACGATTTTGACCCAGTGAAATTTAAAGACTAGAAGGTGCTAGGCAAATTTACATGTGCCCACAATATGTAGACTTCTGTAGGTGATTCATGGCAGATGCGACGTCCACCATCTACATTCCGTGGTTATCACAAACTCGGCTTGTCATCGTCAAGCCTGTTCACTCAGATGACAGGAGGTAATATGACGATGTAGTTCAAAGTACACCTAGTTGGTGCTTTGTGAACATACTTGCTGATACTTGAGGAGATGACTCCTTTGTTAGCCTTGGCTTTACCGGGCATGTTGGCTTGAATTATGAGCTATTCAATGGCGTAGTTGTCGTCGGTGACAACCGTACGGTACCCGTGATTGGTACTTGGAAGTGAAAATTTGTATTCAAGGGTATACACAGAGTGTCATGTTCAAGGTACTCAACCTTTTTGACCCGTTTGAAGTGATGCTAGGTGATCCTTGGCTCCGAGAAAATAAGGGTCTAATGTGCTTTGAATCAAAGCGTTTGATCCTCCAAAATCAACTGCATTAATGATGAGTGTGGAATTTTTCCCAACCTGACTCAAAAGTCCATGCGAGCTTGTCTACGATGCGAATCAAGAGACGTATTTGACAAGGTTGTCGATAATTCTTGCCTTAGCTATAGAAAGTGAAGGACGACGTGAAGGAAGAGACACCACAAGAGATCTAATCTTTATTAACAGAGTTCTCGGTTGTATTCTAACACGCACCTGTTGGACTACCACATGAAAGACACACGGGCCACATGATTGCGCTGCAACCGGAGGTGACTCCTCCATTGAGACCTTTGTATTGCCTTGGTTGAGCAGAAAGGCGAGAGGGCAAAAGCCAAATCAAATAATACCTTCGAAAGGGATGGATCAAACTAATTAGCCCACCGTACGGTGCGCCGATCCTTTTTGTGAACAATTTGGATGGTGGTTTACGCATGTGCATAGATTACCGGGCATTGAACAAAATGACGGTGAAAATTTGATTCCCCTTACAACGGATTGAGAACCTTTTTGACCGACTCCAAGGGGCAAAAGTATTTTCCTCGGATTTTTCTCGAGGGTAACATTGAATCCGCATCATGGAAGATGATGTGCACAAAACTGCGTTTTGAATGCACATGGCACATTATGAGTTTTGAGTGTAATTCTTGGGGCTTACAGGTGTCCCAGCAACCATCCTAGGGGAAATGAACTAAATGTTTACCAAATAACTCGATCAAATTGTCTTGGTTTACCGAGATGACATCCAGGTCTTCTCCAAATTAATGGAAGAGCGTGTAGTACATCTACGCGAAGTCATGGCAATCCTTCGGGAACACAACTTCTATGCCAAAGTGAGCAAGTACAAGTTTACAAAAGATGAGCTCAAATATCTTGAACACATTGTTGGCAAAGATGACATCCGTGTCAGCCTAGGAAAGGTCCAAACCAAAGTAGATTGGCCGCACCCATAAAATGTTAAGTTTATTCGGTCTTTCGTGGGCCTTATAAACTACTTTCAACAGTTTATGCAAGGGTATTCGACCCTGGTAGCACCGTTAACTAGGCTCATACAAAAATACGTGCACTGGGAATGGACATCTAATTGCAAGAATGCTTTTCTCAAAGTCAAAAAGCTTCTACCCAAAGCGCTCTTCCTCAATGTTTTCAATTCATTGCAACCGTGGGAGGTTTAATGTGATGTATTGGTAGAAGATCTTGAAGCCATCCTCATGCATAATAGTCACCCAATTGCGTATGAGAGGTAGAAGCTCATACTCGTGAAAATGGGGTACACGACTTAGGATCAAGAGCTCCTTCCGGTAGTACATGCTTTTAAGATGTGGCATTGCTACCTCAAAGATGTTGAAGAGAGTGTGATGGTCATTACCGACCATAAGCCATTGGTACATTTCCAAACATAACGGAACCTGTGAAGACAACAGGCGCGTTGGAGCAAAGACCGAAGCCGATTCTCATTCACATGGGAATATATGCCAGGATGCATCAATGTGGCCGATCCACTAAGCAGAAAGCCTATGGAAATCAAAGCAACCACCGAGGCCGGTGGGTGTTTTATGGCCATTGCAACAGCAACAATGCAAACAAAAGAACCCCTTGCACCTCTACGGCAATGACCACGAGAGAATACCCGTTTCAAAGTTTTTGTAAACAAGATATGAATGGGATACTGCGTGGATTCTTAACTTCAAGACTCTTGAATTTGGACAATTACGGATTGGCGGAGACCACAGGAATCTCCGAGCATGGAGAACAAGTTGTGCAAGATTCGGGAGACCTTCGAGCAAAGATTATCTCCTAGTTCTATGACCCACCATTCGCGGCTCACGTGGGACCTTGAAACACCGGACAGGTACTCTCACACCACTATTCTTGGCCAGGATGGAGGGTCGATGTCTGTAAGTATTGCATGACATGCGACCCATGTCTTTGGAATAAGGCTGGTAACAAGAAGCCTGCTAGACTCCTTCAACATCTTCCCATTCCTGGGTCTCCATGGGAATGCGTCAGCATGGACTTCATTACTGGTCTTCCCAATACAGCCTATGGCCACGATGCAACACTAGTAGTTGTGGATCTTCTAACGAGGATGTCACACTTCATCCTTATAACCACTAATGTGAACGTAGAAGAGACCGCTCGTCTCTTCTTTGAGGGTGTCGTAAAGTACCACTACAAGTCGCAGATGTTGACAGCGGTTCACCCTCAAACTGACGAACAGACAGATTGCATGAATTGTACTCTAGAACAAGTACTCCGCATGTGCATAGACTCTACCATGAATGAATGGGATGAAATCCTAGCACAGATAAAGCTTGCAATGAATAAATTAGTGAACGAGTCTGCACAGTTCACACCGTTTGTGTTGAACAGTGGTTGGCATCTAGTGGTGCCCTCTTCATTGGTGAAGAGTGAGAGTACAGGAGCACAGGTTCCTTCTTCTCAAGCCTTTTCCAAGCACATTGAATCCTTGTTACAAGAGACAAAAGGTTCCCTACAAGCTTCTCGGCAATGACAGAAAGCATATGCCGACAAAAGTCATTGTGAGGTCTCGTTTGACATCAGTGAAAAAGTGTTGCTTAGCACTAAGAATCTTTGATTGAAGTCGCCAGGGGTGCAAAAACTTATACCGAAGTGGATTAGGTCATTTCCTATCGTTGCACGCATCGGGCCAGTGGTGTACCAATTGCTATTTCCGCTGAGTATGACGATGCATGACGTGTTTCATGTTAGTCTGTTGGCTTCATACATGGTAGTGGGAATCGTTTAGCCACCACCGGTAGTCTTTTCTAGCGATGGAAATTACAAGGTTCTTTGCCTATTCTAGCACCAAGAGCGTACTCTCTGGTCGCAGGTTGTTAAGGAATACGTCGTTCATTAGGCTAGGTGTGGACCTGAACATAACTCATGGGAGTTTGAATCTCAGTTGCCGACAGGGGTGGTCAATGAGTATTGGAGCCTGGTGACAACTCGCATGAATCAACGCGTGTCTGCAGGCATCACCTAAATTGGAAAAAGTGAACAACATTGTTGTAGGGAGGCATTCATGGACAGAAAGCATAGGAGGTTGGGAACGGCCAACATGGTTGTCGCGTGGACACTCCAGCCTAAAGGGTGCAGGCCGCTAGCCATGCTGAGTGACAAGTTGTAGCTTAGGTCTTGGTGTTATGCACATGTTCATGTTTAGCTGGTGATTGAAATTATCATATTTTCTTTCACAATGTTGATGAATCACTGAATCATAAGCATGCTTGTTGTTCATGAACCGGCACGGTTAATAACAAGTGGGGAGGAATGTAGCGAGAAGGCTGGTTTGGCCCTCCCTCCTCGCTGAAGTGAGGGGTGGTTGCGCACCACCCCTCGCGTTAGCAAGGGCTTGCCGGCAGCCAGAACTTTGTTGGCCACCGGCCAGCTTGCTACCAGCAGGCCAGACAACCAGCGGCCGTCCAAGCGACCGGCCGGCCACCAGCCGGACAGCCGCTAGCCGCCGATCGTGGCCTCAGGGCGGTTTAAGGGCCGCGAGGGCCTCGAGGCCGAGGCCTCATGGCCTTGTACCCTCACCCCTGCCCACCCTCCTTCCAAGCAAGCGTGCAAAGACGATGGAGGGGGACGAGGGACGAGAGGCAAGAGAGGTGCGAGAGTCTTGGCGCAAAATCGTCGTGTCAAAACGTCAAAAACATAAATTGAAGTTGGTTTGTGAAAAACTCCAACAGTAAAACATCAGAATAACTCGTGAAAACACATGAGTTGATGGTAAACCCAGGGGTGAGGCTGAAAACGGAAATGGGCCTCCGGAAACTCCAAATATTTGAGTCTCCATGCTCTGGAGCGTAGATGACAATTGCTCCTCAATCCTGCAAAGGGGGGTAAATCCCTAACATAGACCAAGAATGTTGTTATGTGAGTCCGACCACGACTTCAGAGGAGGAGCTAGATACTCGAAATTTTACACTAAATCATAAGATGTACAATTCACAAGTAATTTGTTTCTCTAAAACTCATCATTTATAAAATAACAATTTCTTCCCACCCCCCTTTGCAAGGGCCCAAAAAGGATACGAATTGAATACAAATTGGTATGACCCCATCATGAAGGACGTTTTAGGAAAACTCAAAATATTTGAAATATTGAGGTAAATACTTTAACTATCATGTGCACAATGAATTTCAAGAAAATCAAAGATACAATACAAATATGTGCCATGCATGAAAGGGAGGGTTCTTAATGATTGATTTCAAAGTGAATTTTTAAAGTATGCATCCTAATGTACAATATTTAAAGTACATTATGTTGGATATACAATTTGAAATGTTTTCATGTAGTCATATATACTTTATTCCATACCACCCCAAGGTAGGACCTAAATGGGGAGAATTGAAAAAAATCTATGATTTCACGGAATAGATTATTCAGTAAAATATGAAAAAATGAGGGATTTAGATGTATTGGAATACCATGTGCACAATAAATTTAGAAGAATTAAAAATGCAATACAAATATGTGCCATACATAAAAGTGATGTCTTGAAATGATTATATTAAAATTAGTATTATTAGAAGACCATAGAAATGATGACATGTTTGTGTTCCTTACTAGAAAAGAGGGTAGTCTTGGCATTTATGAAATGTATCACAAGGTGAAAGGTGTTAACGAGAGCTCAAGCAAGGGACATGAATAGGTGTGAATCGTTTGAGATCGTGTTTCATCATACGATCAACACCATGTGCAATAATGTCAAAGTTTGAATAAGGAAGACACATCCATTATTGTAGTGAGTGAAGCAGTGAAGATAGACGCACTTTGTATAAGTCTTTTTTGATGGACATGATGCTGACGTGGCCGAAATGCGAAAACAATTGTCATTTTCTGTGTGACCTTCTAGAAGCTGGCATTTGTGTTTCTTTAATTTTTGTTTACACCTTTGCAAAGGCGTCATTTTTGCATTCCCCTCCAGAAATTTTCATTTGTGTGTGCTCCGTTAAATTTTTTTTGTTTTTCCATGCCCCTCTAGAAAGTCATCAAGTTTGCGTGTCCCACCAGGGACACGACATTTTTGCGTGCCCTTTTGAAAACCCCGGAAAAATTCCATTTTCCTCTGATGGGTCAAGAAATAGAGGCTAAAAATTTAGTTCATTTCCATCAGGAAATCACATCACATGAGGACATAAAAGGAAACAGGATTATGTTGCCAATTTATCTAAGTGAGGTTGTGACCATATACCCATTGATTTTGAAAATAAGCCTCCCATATCCAGTGACCGCTTTTTGACAACGCCAAATGTAGTAAACTAAGCACAGATGACATTTGACATTTGGATGCATATCCACATGTCAAATGAAAACAATGAACTATAAAAAAAATGCACAAATACCATGTCCTCGCTACATGAAATAGAGCATCGGAGTGATGATGTCATCAGGCCCCACGAACAATAAAAAACCCCACTTTCAAGGTGTTCGTGATTGTTCTACAGAGGGATTTGTGCGGGGTTTGTGTGAGGTCTGAGACACCCCAAGCGTTGAAATGGAATCTGTTGGGCCATGCTGCCGTGGGGCACAACAGATGCCCGCACAAAGAAAAAAAACCCTCAACCATGAATGTGACTCGGGGATTGGTTAGAAAGTGTTGGTCTCGCAAACCTAAGGTGCTTGGTGTGCTGTAGATAAAAAATGAAATGGGCGTTTTCGCTCAATCGCGACCGAGCGATGTTTCCTTTTTCCATTTTTTTTCGGTGTGCAAACCCCTTACTAAAATGTAGGGTTTTATGTTTTGCGCCGGCTCCGCTCGTACAAAACATAGAAAACCCTAAATTACAATAGGAGGTTTGCGTGTCAAAAAAAAGAGAAAAAAGGGTCATCGCTCGCCCACGATCTTGCAAGGGAGTGAGGGTCGCGATGAAGCAATGGTCACATAACCCTCTTTTTCATGCTCGATCAGCGACACATGTCGCTGATCAAGCATGGGAAATGAGATCGGATACCTCCTTCATTTTTTTAATTTTTGGATATGGCATGCATGGATTTCTGTTTCAATATATTAGAGAGTATGCCTTTCAGGATCATGGATATCCTCAATGTTTTGCCCTTATCTTGGGGCAATTTTATCCAAACTGTTTGGTTTGCGACTCACTTAGAGAATAAATGATGGCTTCAAATCACGATCATGGCAGGTGCTTGTTTTGATAGCTGGTGCATAAAAAAATCATATTTGGAATATCATATCCAGTTTATGACTAGTACCAAGCCGCAGACATGCGAGGACCCGCTATTGTTAAAATATAGTCCTGCATACATTAATCTAGTTGATTTTCTGATACAAGCAGCAAGTGCTAGAACCCTTGCTGGTGCGATATTTGGGTGATGAGCAGTGTAGCTTGTATAATAGCAGGAGAAAGAACTAGAAAAACTTGGATGGGAAAACTAGAATCTTGATGAGTACAAAGTACAACTATGCTACATGAAAATCCTACGCAAGCTAGGCTAGCAAAGCTCTTGGCCCACGGAGGCAAGGCCTTGCTAGGCCTTGTGGGCCGTCGTGGCAAGGGTCTTGGCGTTGTCTCCAGGTTAACAGGCCTCCAGGGCAACCTCCACCCATGCTGGCACGCCTTGCCCGGATTATAAGAGCCTTGGAGGGATCTCCAACAGAGTCTTGGTCTTGGTCTTGACTTATAGAGTTAGAGGCTGGAGCAGAGCTGATTTCTTGCAGAGTGATGAGATAGACATTTATCACTAGTCACCCCTAATCCATACACTTGAAAAATGTGTATATTCCATCAAAACATACAGAGGAGATTTCTTGGAAGTAGTACATTGACATAAGCCCTTTTTCTTAGAATTTTCTTATGAAGCATAAGATATAGGTATACCCATCTTGAAGTTTCTATGAAGCCACTGTGAATAAAACTTATAAACTGAAACATATCGTGCTTCTGAAACGTATTCGACATAGATGTGTCTAAAACATACATATGGTTATGTCTGTTAGTGAGTATAGAACTAGTGTAGTATCCTATCCTAACTCTTTTTGTGAACTAGTAAACCTCTCATAAATGTTCCTTGCAAGTACCCTGCGAAGACATTTTTGTGCATTTGCTGTTCAGGTCAATTGATGAGGCCACGTGCTCTTCAACGGCGAGCAAAAGAAATGTATCGGTTGACAGGGACCGGATATACTGAAGTTTTGGGTCCTGCTCTGTTCTTTCTGTCAAACTATTGTTTCCTTCATAGCACATGACCTTGTCCGGTGGTCGAGGAAATGTTTGTCTGTTTCGTATCATACAGTGCAATTCACACCAAACAATGGAAGGAATGCCGATGAGGTCGCTCCCGTTTGATTTCATACCAAAGGTCACTAAAGCAAAAGAGTTGTCTCCGAGTTGGCGATCAATGATGTCAGGTCAGCCTAGAGCCGTTTAGATTCCTTGATCAAACGATTTTGAATTATATTGTTTATGCATGAATACTCATTCAAGATTCATGTTTAGAGTCTTATGCATTTCCCTAATCTTGGATTTCTTTCCTTGAGAGAAGAAGCATCATTGGATCTACTGTGAGCAACATTTGTTGGTCACCGTAGTGTGTTTGATCGTAAGGTCGAATGTCCCAAGTTGTTTTCGGGAAAAAACGATTGAATGGACTGACCTAGAATGAGACAACAACACACCTCATCCTACATTCTCTACTAAAGGACAAAATCATAGCCACAAGGTACCTAGTCGCGACTCTTCGCGCGCAAAGACATACATGCCGTGTTTTGTGTGGTTTGTGAGATGAAATGAAAGAATCACATACATTCTCTATCCTATGCATCAGGGTCGCACGGTGGGCACATACAATTGTGAACAGATTTCTTGCCTACTTCATACATCGCCACGTCCACTACCACATACACTTGTCCAATACATTTCAAGTGGCCTGGGGGGGGTGAAGGGAGGGAGGGGGAGGGGAGGGGCTCAACCCCTCGAGATTGCTTGGAATTTATGAGGAAAATGTATGAGCAAGTGTACACGTGGATGTATGGAGCCCACCGCAAAAAGAACACTAGTGAATCCAATGAGACAACTGACTAGGAAATTTCCGTCAAGTCATTCTCCACCGATGAACAACCCAAAATATCTCATCGGGGTACATGTTGAAGCTAATTTCCGGCAGCAGTCCCCAATCATCGATAGTATAGATAGAGTCAAAAGTAGGATAGGATGAGGATAAAAAAGCAGCCAAACATGGTATACATCACCTGAGATGATTGCAAAAGATGCCTGTATTTAATGAAACCGATTCTAGTTCAGTCCACAAAAATGTGTAGAAAAAAAATCTTGTGAAGAAAAAACTCTTTTGTTTTTAAAACGGCTAGTTGTTCAAACGACTTATTGCAAACCCTCCTTAAATGTGCTTCCTTTATGTACACAACCACTTCAATGGTATGAAGATGTTAAAATTCCATGAATAAATTCAAACATCCTTCATTAATTCCCATAAGACTCATCTTTTCTTCCAAGGATCTACTATTATCATTTGGAAGTAAATGTTTCAGTATATGTCTAATTTCAGAAACACTAGTGTACAAATCTGATACACTCGGCTATCAATTGTAAAACACTAAACCATACACATGCCCCATACATTTTTTCCTCATCCTCCCACCCACACATCCACTTTCATCACTTGGGAACAACACAAAGACAAGTGTAAAAAACTAGATTACACTTGTGTATACAGATAATACGCAAGTCCTTGAACTGGAATACACTTCCCCATACACTTCTCCCATACACTCTTCCTTGCTACCTATCCCTACCTCCTTAAAGACCAAGTTCTATCAGCAGGCAATCACATAGAGGAACTCCAACCTACATTACACCAGTTTATACATTTGATACACAAGTCACTAAACCGCAATCCACTCCCCCATACACTTCCTCCATACAATTTTCCATATTGCCCATCCCCGCATCCCAAAAGACCCACAACTATCAACAAGAACTCAGACAAGGAACTCTAACCTACCGAACACTAGTGTATATATATGATACACAAGTCCTTAAATGGCAATGCACTCCTCCATACATTTCCTCCATACACTTATCCTAATCGCCCATCCCCACCTCCCAATAGACCAACCACTATCAATAAGCACTCAAACAAGGAACTCCAACCTACAATACACTATTGTATACATATGATACACAAGTGCATGAAATATAGTACACTACCCTATACACTTCCCCCATATACTTTTTTCTACCTCCCCCTCCCTCCCCTCCTACCCACGAGTGTAACTTGCCAAACACACCATGGAATGTGTGCCAAAATTTAGTACAAGAGTTATAGATTTTTTAAACTAATTCCTAAAACACAAATACATCACACCATACATTAACCCAATACACTTGTTCATACTCCCTTCCCAACTGACCTTACAATGCAAGAACCATCTTCCTAGAAGCTTCATGATCCATAAGCTTCACAAATGGTTTCTTTAGTGTTTTAAAGCACCACGGTTAACTATACCTAGAGATAGATTTGAATTGAGAGGAGCTTCTCATTTTATACCTGCAGTTCTGGCAAGTTGACCACCTTAAGGAGAAGGTTCCTTCAGGTGCTTCAGGTTTGCTACCTCATGTGCCCTGATTTGGAGAATCTTCCTCCAGGAGAAGCTTCATGTAGTACTGGGTTTGTTACTGGCACCTTAGCAGGTCCAGGGAGAAGCTTCCTCCTTGAGGAAGCTTTGCCAGGTGATCAGCAACAATGTTCCCTGACCAGGGTAGCTGCGTAGTACTGTGCAGAGAGTAGCTCCCCTACTTTCTAGAGCTAGCTAGGGGCATGCAAAACCCCTTTGCACATGCCCGCACTTTATACTACACACCAGGCCCCTTTAGGCGGCTTCAGGGCTGGTTGCCAGAATTTATCTGGCCTGTAGAGGTGAAGATTCTTAGCAGGTAGTGGACCCGGGAATATACCCAAAAATCTGAGTCTTCCCGTAGAGTGCTCCGATTGTAGTGCCGTCCTCACCACCTTGGAGCTTAGCACCAGTGCAGTAATTGCACCTCTCAACACTCCCAATTGATCGGTGCACTGGTGGTTTGAACCGTGTCACTCGTGCACACTCCCAAAAAAATCCTCGTGTGACTCCCAGAAAACTTTGTCGAGGAAATGGAGTTGAGTGTCCTCCTTGCTGAGTGGAAAATCTGGAAAATTTTCAATATCAGCTTTTGCACTAAAAGGAAAAATGTTTTCCTCTAGAGTCGGTGTCGGGACCATTTCCTTGCCTATTTTAGGACTTCCAGCAAGTGATTCCTACAAGCTCTCATACCCAAAAGTTTTCGGGTCGAGTTCGGGGGTGAATTTCTAAGTCACCCCCATTCTCGCTCGATCATGTTTGAGATGCCCCCATTATGAGAAAAATGGCTAGGTCGTCCCCATTCCGAAAAGTCATAGCCAGGTCGCCCCCACTTTTGGTGCTTCAGGGAATTATGGCTACGATGCCCAGTACGGATGTAATATCATCGACATCTCGCCCCCACTTTAAAAAGTGGGGGTAAGATAACGATAATAATTCGTATCGCACTTGGCTGAAAATCAGTTTCAATAAAAACGCACCGTACATCGTTCCGGACACCAGGTCCGCCGTGTCCGCCGTCCAGACTTGCTCGCATCCTTGCTGTCGACTTTTACATGTGACGGGTTAGACATTGTATACATATCATATAACCTCATAGGGCGTCTCTAAAGTCGGAGGAAACGTTGACCATACTAAAATATAGAGCTTCCTTTGCCTTTCCTAACGAGAACTCAGAAGATACCGCGATTGACGTACGAGCATGGACAGCAAAAGCTCCCCATGCTTGTACGTCCATTGCGCTCTTTTGCGGATTCACTATCAAACACGACCAGGAAAGTCATAGGTTTGACGTCTTTTAGGGACGCGTACGTATAAAAGTCTGATTGTCAATGACGCAAACTAAAACAGAATGCTTCAACCTGATCGGAAAAAGAAAGAACATTTTAGACGGCTTGATGAACAGCTGCCGAGTAAATTATCGGCATTAGGTTACAAAAAAATCTCATTATAGCCGGGCGAGAGATGGTACTACTTTGTGAAGCCGTTCATGTAGATCGGACCTCATTGATACATCCCACAAGAACACGAGCCGACTACCTACTAATCAGGTTTGGCCAAACTATGTCGGAGGACACCTACGAACAAGTACTGTTACATGCACACCGCCACCTATGGCTACTGAAACATAAATCCCGACGTCGGGCCAAGAATACAGAAATGTCACCAAACAATGCACCTATGCATGTATATATGTATATGTGTATGTATATGCATATGTATGTGTATATGTATATGTATATGTATATGTATATGTATATGTATA
>SZWC01012783.1:28130-57543 GCA_023375785.1 Penium margaritaceum | reverse complement strand
GGCCAAGAATACAGAAATGTCACCAAACAATGCACCTATGCATGTATATATGTATATGTGTATGTATATGCATATGTATGTGTATATGTATATGTATATGTATATGTATATGTATATGTATATGTATATGTATATGTATATGTATATGTATATGTATATGTATATGTACATGTACATGTACATGTGTATGTATATGTATATGTCTATGCATATGTATATGAATATGTATATGCATATGTATACGTATATGTATATGTAGATGTATATGTATATGTATATGTGTATGTATATGTTTTTGATATTTGTATGTATATATACATGTATATGTAGACGCAGATCCTTATGCATATGTAAATGTACATTTATATGCATATGCCAGGTGTCACGAATATGCATGACCTTATGTATATGTATAAATGTATGTATATGTATTTACACGGGTAGTGAAGCAATGTTTTATATTTTGGTGCTATAATAGTCATATGTCGCGAGAAAGGGACGTTTCACGCTTTCTTCTTGTAGCGGTATCGCATCCTGCACGGCTTCATGGGGTCTGGTTGTGTCAGGGCGACGGGGCGTGCTGGGTGCCGCGGGGGGGGGGGGGGGGGGGGGGGGGGGGGGGGGGCACCTGCGAACGATGATGCCTCGTTCGTTCGGTGGGGATGGTGGTGGGGGGGGGGCGTTGCATTCGTTTGGTGATGCCGCACGTCCGAACAATGACGTCATTGCAGGCCTCCGCTGACGTCGACATCCCGAACCCCAAACCCTCGACGTTTCGTTGAAAAAATGGGGGCAACGTAGCCATAATTCTCCAGATGGGGGCAAGCTGGGAAACTTATTAAAACATGGGGCAACATAGCTTGCTGTTTTCGGAATGGGGGCGACCTAGCCATGTTTTCTCAGAATGGGGGCGTCTCACACATGGTCGCCCGAAAATGGGGGCGATCTGGGAATTAGCCGCGAGTTTGGGCCACTCTTCAAATTTTTTGCTTGCTTCATGCAAAAGCAACTCGCTTGGCTCTTCATAGAGCTGAAGGGACGCATGTTTGCTTGACCCCTCGGGCTCTTTGTTGTATCCTTTTTGCTGCTCTTGAGTGGGAGAATCTTCCAGAAAATTGATTTTTGGGTCGTCTATGGACTTTCTAGTCGCTGGTACAGTACAAAAGCTCTGTGGGTGACTGTAGAGGCAGTCACTGTAGTTGTGAGCTGCTTTTTCAGACTAGTAGCAGCCACTGTACTGTTTGTTTCTTTTTGCAATACCTGTTTCAGTCCGTGGTGTCCGCAACTCATCGAGTTAGAACACTGGTTCTTGGTCAAATCGTCCGCGGTGGTCTGTCTTACGCTCGACCACCGAATCAGGGGCGCGTCCTCAGATTTCACGCAAGGGAGAATGGTCCAATTTTGCACTGCTACAGCTGTGTGCATGGGACAGAGATTTGAGGGTGAGACTGTGGCCGCCTCGTAGTCGAGGAGGCACTCTATGCAGCCTCCTCTCTTTGCTTGCACCGTCTCATGTCCATCGTTGTTTATGTCTCGTTCGCCGCTGCTTTGTCTCCTCTGCCGCCGACCTCGTCGTGTTCTCCGATGTCGTCGCTGTCCTTACTCGCGAGCTGGCCACGCTTAGCAAGCTAGCCCTCCTCTTGCTCCCCCTCACTTGCTGACATCAGCAGTAAGGATGTTGAGCGAGCGGCCGCAAGTTCGATGGCCGCTCACTCGCTCGGTCGATTTTTTCTTTTTTTTCGGTCGATCGCTTGCCTCCTCCTCTTCCTCATCGCGATTGTTCTGACCTTGTAGCTACGCTAGCTGCATGGGCTGTGCCAGCTGCTTTGGCTGTGCCAGCTGCTTTGGCTGCTCGCACCTGTGCGGCAAGCCTTTTTGTACTTTTCCTCCGATGTCAAGATTCTGGTCTCAACCGTTTTTAACTGCGTCGTAGTTTTTCGCAGTTGCAACAGGTTCTGCTATAACAGTGAGGGATTTTGCTTCGCCGGCATATCCTTCAGCATAAACTGTTTTTGATGGTAGCAAGGGCTGAGCCGTATGTTGTTGCTTATTAGACTGCTTCCCTTCTATAGCTTCCTAAAGTAGTTTTGGTGCCGGTGGAGCTGTTGTAATAAGTTGAAGACCACTGAAAAAATATTGCTCCCTTGAAGATGTGATTTTTGGAGTCGGACTTTCAAATCGCCCCGCACCATCCCGTGGTCCACGGTAGCCATGCCAATTTGTTGAGAGAAGATCTGGTACTTGCGATCTTGCAACCTCTGAGAAATTTGCTTCCGTTGATTTTTTCTCTTGCACCATGAAGCAGGTGATATTCGTGTGCGAAAAACAGGCTTGCGCCATGCCGGAGCTATGTGTGTTCGACTTCCGCGTCCCTTCCACGGCTGGCCGCTTCCGCACATACTACGAGAGGGTGCTGGAGGTGAGACCACACTGCTCCATACATCTGTAGAAAAAGTCCTTCAGGACGCTCTTTGTCTGAAAGTCTGCTGCTTGATTGGTTCCAGGAACATGCACTAGTTTGATTGTGCCATCGCGGACTTTTGAACAAATCCAGTGCCCTCGTATGTCAATGTGCTTTGTCCGGCCTTGAAACTTTGTCAAGTTTGCATGTTCGATCGCATACTTGTTGTCAACGAATATCTTTGTCAGTTGGGCTTGAGGAAAGCCGATGTCCTCAAGGAGGTTGCGAAGATATGTAACATCCTGTGCAGCTGCAGTGGTAGCCACGTACTCAGCTTCTACAGATCTGATTTTGATAAGGTTATGTCGCTTGCTGGTCCAGGAAACCACTCCTCCACTGAGCAAGCAAAGAAAACCTGTCGTGCTCGGACGGTCTTCCTCCTTTCCCCCAAAATCGGCGTTGACGTAGCACTCGAGGTCAATGCTGTTTGTGGTCCCAAAGAGAAGACTTGCATCCCTCATTGTTTTGAGGTAACCCAGGGCCCTGTCTAGCTCCTTGCATGCGCCCTTCGAACACGTCTCATTGCCTCGTGCCAGGTTGCTCACGGTGAACTGCAAATCTGGTTGTGTGCAACTTGCTGCATGCTTCAACGAGCTGACTCTTCCACAATAATCGGTCTCACTCTTCCCCCTCTGTCCTTGATGAGTATACTGCTGTTTTGACAGAGGAGTTGGTATGTGTCAGTCAAGAATGTTAAACCGCTTACTGACTTTCCGAGCGTAGGTCTGCTAGCTCAAGTGAAGCGTATGCGCTTTGCAATCCCGTTTGATGTTCATGCCCGGGTAGAACTCAAAGTTGGGCATGAGCGTCACATTGACCTCTTGCGCCATGGCGATTGTCGTGGCCTTGATGAAGTCTGAAGATGGTCCGATGATGAGGATGTCGTCGACGTAGACCAGCACGCAGCAGTATGGCCTATCCTCAAGACTTGGTCGATGTATGAAGTGGCAGTCATCATAGGCTGATTGCTCAAAGATTAATGAGAATAGGACGCTTTGCTGATTCCTGTACCAAACCAGAGGGCCTTTCTTCAGTCCGGAGCGAATCTTCACAAGCTTGCACACTCTGCTGCTCCAGTCGTCGTAGCCTTCTGGTTGCTTCATGTAAACCTTCATATCTATTTTGCCGTGTAGGAAGGCATTCTTGACGTCAAGTTGCTGCACCTCGTAGTCCATGATTACTGCAACTGTTAACATGATGCAAGCGGTGGTGTAGCGGCTCACGGGAGCATAGGTCTAAAGAAAGTCCTGTCCCTCAACTTGCGTGAATCCCTTTTCCACAAGATGAGCCTTGAGCTTGTCAATGTTTCCATCAGCTTTTATCTTGACACAAAACAACCACTTCACGTCCGCTGGATGAGAGCCGGATGGAAGCTCCGTGAGCTCCCAAGTCCCTTGATTCATAAGACTCTGGTACTCTGCGTCAAGTGCTGCTTTCCATTGTGGAGCATGCTCGCATTGCAGGGCTTCTTTTAGTGTTTTAGGCTTCGGTGTTAGCTCGCTCGCTGAGACGAGCGCCGAGAGGTGCGTTGTGGTAAAGTCCACAAGAAAGTCCTCCACTTCCTTGTAGATGGAACATGCAGTGATAGCCATGTGCGCCTTTCGGTTCTCTTGCTCTTCTTCTTGCTGCAATTGCTGTCGCAGGAGGTGCGTGAGGCGCCCCGGATGCCCAGCAGCTTGATCATGTGACCGTCGGATGCGCACCATCCTCCACTACCACGGTCTTCGTTTTGTCATGGGGTACTACGAGCGAATCATGATCAGCGGTGATTTGTTTGTCCCGGCGAGCATCGAGGGCCACATGCGGGGCCACCGGCTGCTAATCCATCTCATCCAGATCAAGAAGGGTGAGTGGCGCACTATCTTCTTCTCCCTCCTCTAGCGTCTCCACATACAAGTCGTAGAAAGTCTAGATTAGAGCAGGCTCAATCGATTGCTCAGCCTCCCAGGCAGAGCGTGTCAGGTTCTTGAAAAAGATTGTGTCTCTACTGGTGACGATGCGATGGGAATCCACGTCGTAGAACTCCCATCCCTTCATGTTCGGACTTTGACCGAGGAAAACTCCCCATGTTGCTTTCTCCGCCAGCTTCCGCCAATGCTCCTTTGGGACATGGAGGAGTGCCATGCACCCAAAGGTGCGTAGCATGGAGATGTCAGGCTTGTCATCATTCCATGCCTAGAATGGTGTCATTTCTGGTAGTGACATGTGTGGCACACTGTTGCGTACCCACACTACTTGCCGTAGTGTAAATGGCCACCATGAGTTGTCGAGCTGCGCACCAAGCAACATCGACTTTAGCGTCTCTTACATCATGCGATTCGCACTCTCCGATACGCCATTCTGCTGCGGTGTGTATGGCGAGGTAAAATTCCTGCATGATGACGAGATCCTCCAGTTGAGTTGCAAATTCCGTGCTGGTGTACTCGTCAGCACCATCGGAATATAGAACCCGTAGCTTCTGGTTGCTTTGCCTTTGAGCCATTACAAGGTACTTGAAAAAGATTGTTGGAGCTTTGTCCCTAGTGTGGAGTGGATAGCTCAACACCATCCTTGTGGCATCGTCAACGAATAGCAAAAAGTAGCGATGTCCTTCGTAAACTGTGGCCGTTGGGAGAGGTCCACATATGTTGGTGTGGACGAGCTTCAACTTCTGGGTGACGTCGCATTTTGTAGCCACAGGAGACATTTGTCGTGGTAGTCTGGCACGTGCATAGTCTTCACAAGGTTTTGCTGCGTGCTTGCTGCCGTTATTCTTGAGACTAAGACCATTGAATTGCTCATTCTTGTGCATTGTATGTACGGTCTGGTTGCTGATGTGGCCAAGTCGTTTGTGCCACAAACTGAGGTCTGCGCCAGGCACCTGGTGGAGACTAGCTGCTGCGAAGGGCGTAACTGGCCTTGTCATTAGAGTTGGTATTGCAAAGTGTAGCTCTATCATGCTGTGCGGAAGAAGGTGACCTTCGGCAAAGGTCTCACCTTCAGGACTCTTCAAGATGACATGTTGTCTGTTGCTGACGATTCGCGCGCCCCTCTTCATCAGCTGCCCAAGTGAGAGGAGGTTCGCCGCGATCTCAGGTATGTACAACACATCCTGAAACTTGACCTGGGCACTGTTTTACCCAGTTACATTCATCTTTCCTTTTTCCAAAACGGGCATTTGCCGCTTTTTTGCCACAGTGAAGAAGCCTTTGGAGCAGGGTTCCAGCTCGTGGAGGCAAGCCTTGTCATGGGTGATGTGCGAAGTACACCTACTGTCAAGATACCACACATGGGTGGACTGGACCAGCTCATCACTTTGCTTGGTTGAGAGCTGGAAGACCAACCTAATGTGGTCGAATTGCTTCCCTTTGCCTCCATCCCGCTTCTTGGCCTCTTTGTTCTTGCCCTTTACTGGCTACTTCTCTTTGCTTCCGGCCTCCTTCTTCTCCCATTTTCCCCCTAACAGCTTTTCTTTGAAAGATGCATGTCGCCGTGCTTGTTGTTCTTCCGACATCCTCTTTCTGCAACCTCGCTTCATGTACCCAATCTTCTTGCAATAATGGCTCTCGATTGGAGGACGTGACCCGGGTTCTGGCCGCACGCACTGCGGATGCTGGCGTTTGGTCCAAAGTGGGCAAACAACTGGGTGGACGCAGAGTTCCTTGTGGACTGGCTGTTCCGCGAGGGCTGAGTAGTGGACACGGCAGCGCTCACACCTTGGTAAGTCACATTGCTGAGGATCCTCTCCTTCTCTCTTGTCAGTTGTGGGTCGGGTTGCTCTGTTAGAAGCATCTTGTAGACATATGATTTTGTAAGCTTTGCTTCATGCTTATATTTTAGTACTTTTCTCACGTCGTCCCAATCCCCCGTCAGTCCATTGAGGAGAAAAGTCATGAACACAAGCTCAGAGTTGATGTTGTGGAAGCCGTTGAGGTTGATGTACGACACTTCGGTTAAGAGGTTGACTTGAAGGTAGAGTCACCGGACATGTAGGTCCTTAGCACGTTGGACCAAGCTAGGTGAGCTGGCTCAGCAGTCTCCTTGTACATCCATATGGCCTATTGGATGCGAGGAGTCAAATGGTCATCCACCACCATGAAAGCAGCTCGGGTGAAGTACGTGAACTCTGCCACCACACTTGTGATAACCCTCTGTATATATACATACGTGCGTATGTACCCTCGGGTGTGCAATGCATGAGGAATTGGCGGTTGGTGGTGATCCACGCTGATAGCGGAGACACGTGCTCATCAAGCCTATCACGTGGCGGCGTTGCTCCCTTGTCTCACGCGCTCTGCCGGCCGTCAACCCTTGCCTGCCCCCACTCGCAGACCTACTTGTGTCCTTGCGATTCATGTCACATACTTTGCTCGCTGTGATGCGCGACCTAGATTAGACCCCAACTTGCATGTTTTGTAGGTCTAGTTTAGGTTTCCTATTTTTTGACCTAGTATGTGACTTCGCAGGTGCGATCACACCTTTTCTGGGCACACAGGGCGATTTTTCCCTCGCACCCCGTCGAGCGGCGGTGAGCGAAGCTCGCCGCCGATGGGTGAGACTCGACTAGCGAGTCTCACCCGTAACAAGGGGTTAACTTGTTACCAGAGGACTTGTAGCAAATGTGTGACTTTGAACTAGGGTTTTGGAGCTCACGTGCTCCACACTTAACGAAACGAAGTACCGTTGGTCCCATTCAATCCGTATGGTTCTTCTCATGGTATCAAAGCTCCTCTTCAGGCCTAGGAGGACAAGAGCCGACCGTAGGAGCTGAAAAAAGGGGCTGCCGCCACTTGGACGCCACGTGAGTTAGGGTCGGCGGGCTAATACAGGGCGGCGAAGCCGCCCTAGGGCTTCGATCGAGTCCCAAGGGGGCGCAAAAGCTCTAGCAGGGCTTTACACACACAGCAAAAGCCTGGGAAAAAGAGCCGCCGCCGAAAGGAGGTTTCACGGCCCACCAAGGGCCTCCCCAAGGTGCCCAACTGTGGTTCTGATGGTGGGCAAAGGGTTTGGAGGGGCGGGATCGCACCTGCAGGGTCTCAGGATGTCTCTGGCGGCTTCCCCATAGAGCTTCGGGCTCTCGACAGAAAACTGGGCCCAAAGTGGGCCTGGCGAATTGCTGCCGAAATTTTCTTCGTCACTTCCAGCATCGTCCGGAGCTAGGCAGACCACCAGACCTACCTCCCAAGCATCATGAGCAAGGTAGATGGGACAAATGGAGGTGCTGGCAGTGCCGGCAACGTCGGTAGTGGTGGCAACGTTCCTAATGTCACCCTCACTGCTGCCGCAATGGCGCAGCTTGGACTAGGCCAAAAGGAATTGTCCCCTCCGCAGCTTGGGACAAGGGATTATCTGGCATGGAGGGACATCTTCTTGTCCTGGGATGCAGAGCATGGGTTGGAGGAACTTTACATTCGTCCACCTCCAGATGCCGCAACCGATCTCATACTACTACGCGCATTCAATGCACTAACACGCGCACTACCAGACCCACAAGCCTATGCTTTGCGCCATTTTCGCTTTGGCGGCCGAGGTGAGGATCCCTCCAATCCACGTAGTGGTGCAGCTCGACCCCATGATGCCTGGCGCCACCTCTCCATGAGGCAAGAAGAACAGGAAATGACTCTCGTCATGACGCTGAGAGATCGTCTCCGCAACCTCTATCCTAAACCAGGCGCGCCAGTCGCTGAGTTTTGGGATGAGGCCATGGACATTCGCCGACGACTCTTGGGTCTAGGCGCCTCGTGCTCCGTCCTTGAGTGGCTGGACGTAGTGTTGCTCCACCTCGGCGAGCAGTATAAGGAGTTCCGGCGTGACCTACTGCGTCGCCACCTTGTCGCTGAGATCAAGCTCATTGACCTCGCCTCCGTTTTTGAGGAGCTGCGTAACTACGAAGACATATTGAAGGGCGACATGACAGCGGTGCCACCGACAGCATATGCACGTCAGAGCTCCTCTTCCGCTGCTGCTACAGTAACCTAGATGTCATTCTCCTCTCGTGGAGGATCCCCTAGCGGGGGTCGTGGCTGGTCAGGTGGCAGTGGTCGCGGCGGTGGTCGCGGCCGTGGTAACCAGAGGTGTTGCTACTGCAACCAGACTGGGCACTTCTGGTGCCGGTGCCCTTCCCTCCAGCGGCAGATGATGGAGAAACAACAGTAGCAGCAGGCACAAAAGCAGCAGAGGCGCAGCAGCAGCATCAGCCACTACAGCAGTTTCCCGCGGTGCAGCACTTTGGGGGGCATGGACCAACTGTGCTGCCACCCTACCATCCTGTAGCAGCAGCCACCTTTGGACTGCCGCCTCAGCATCAACTTCAGCCGCAGCCGCTGCAGCAGATGACGCCACAGCCTGGGCCTTATGGGCTGCCCTTGCTCTACGTCCCACCGTTCGCTACGGCTCCGGTGCAGGTCCCAGGGTGGGCCCAGCGGGTGTACGATGACATGGCGACCCCGCACACCGCTGACATGCAGGAGGCTACGCCCACCACTTTCCCTCCAGAGACTACTGTAGCTTCCCAACCAGGTCCGCGTCTTGGGCACACGCACATCACCACATCACACGTCTTGACCATGCACAAGTGGTTGCTTGATACAGCAGCGTCACATCACATGTCACCTCATCGTCAGTTGTTTGTGTCTCTGTATGCCACTCATGATATGGAAGGTGTGCGGACGAGCTCAGGGGAGGTGCTGAGGGTTGAGGGCATTGGGACTGTTGCATTGTAAGCACCGGGAGGGGTCATGTGGCTGACTGGGGTTCTGTTTGTCCCTTGGCTGAAGGTAAACCTGCTGTCAGGGGGGCAGTTGGATCGCCACTTGGGCATGTCAACGCTGATGCAAGCAGAAAAATGCATGCTGTTTGATGCACACGGTGCATTGCTGGCTGATGGACCCTTGCATGCCGACATGTTGTACCGCTTAACCCTGTTCCCTGCATTTCCCACTAACCGAGCACAGATTCACATCATGACCAAGACAGACCCAAAGCACACTGAGCTCATGCACAGAAGATTGGCCCAGATCAACACAGAACTGGTCACTGACCTGTTGAAACATCAACCTGCACTTGGATTGAGTCCAGACGACTATCCTCACGGCCTCAAAGCATCTGCCTGTCTGAACTGTCAGGAAGGAAAGGCACACCGTCAGAGTTTTCCTTTATCACAACATGTCAGCAAGGTACCCCTTGAGCTGGTGCATGCTGACTTAATTGGACCCATGCCGGTCTCCTCAGTCCAGTACGCGTCATTGTACGTCCTGACACTAATCGATGATTACAGCCGTTTTCTCCGGGCTTTCCTGCTCAAAACCAAAGCGGATGCACAACGGGCAATCATGGAGTGGATTCCCCTTGCTGAGCGACAGACTGGGTACTCTCTGCGCATCCTCCGTACAGATAGGGGTGGAGAATTTCCAGGTCCACTCGAAACAGACCTGAAAGCTAGAGGCATTGTGCATCAAACTACCGTACCGTATACACCTCAACAAAATGGGGTGGTTGAGAGATGGCACAGAATGTTATGTGATGCTCTGTGTACCCTGCTGGCAGAGTCTGGTCTGACCTTTGGATTCTGGGAGGAAGCTGTCAAGTACATTAACTGGGTATGGAACATAATACCATAAGGGCCTCTGCCTAGGACCATCACTCCCTGGGAGAGATGGTTCAAGCAAAAGGCAGACTTACGCCCTGCAAGGGTGTGGGGAACTATGGCGTGCGTGTGGTTTGCTGACCCACAACGTAGCCATAAGCTGAGTCCACGAGGTAGATGGTGTGTCTTTGTCGGAGTCGCTCATGCTTCGAAGGCATGGAGGTTTTGGGACCACGTGCAACATACGTTTGTCGAGAGTCGCGATGCGTCATTCCTAAAACACATGCCATACAAGGCGTTCAAGGGACTCAAGCATGCACCGATGCTCACTGTTCCTGAGCGGTACCCTGAGTAAGTGAGTGTACCCATCTTTGTTCCTACCACACAACCGAAGGTTGCACCACTGTCGAGAGAGAACAAAGTCACGGGCCAGGTCACACAAGTTCCTACCGACTTGCTTACACCGGCTGATCTTGCAAGCACCAGTGCAGACTCCTCAGGGTCGCCACCTGGCCTGACCCCAGTGCAAAACAGTCCTTTCCAGCCTGATAGATCTACTGCACGTCACATCACGGCAAATGATGGTGTACTGCACCCACGCACTAAGCACATAGGCGTTGAACATCACTTTGTCCAAGAAGCAGTGGAAGCAGACATTGTCCAAGTGTGTGCAGTGCCTGGAAGTGAGCAACTCGCTGACTTTCTCACTAAGGCACTTCCATCATCCTCCCTTATGTCTCAACTCCACCTGCTTGGTTGCATGCCTGCAACACCCTCGGCCAAGGGGGCGTGATAACCCTCTGTATATATGTATTTACATATACGTGCGTATGTGCCCTCGGGTGTGCAGTGCATGAGGAATCGGCGGTCGGTGGTGATCCACGCTGATAGCGGAGACACGTGCTCGTCAAGCCTGTCACATGGCGGCATTGCTCCCTTGTCTCACGTGCTCCGCCAACCATCGACCCTTGCCTGCCCCCGCTCGCAGACCTACTTGTGTCCTTGCGATTCATGTGGCATACTGTGCTCGTTGTGATGCGCGACCTAGATTAGACCCCAACTTGCATGTTTTGTAGGTCTAGTTTAGGTTTCCTATTTTCTGACCTAGTATGTGACTTCGCAGGTGCGATCACACCTTTTCTGGGCACACAGGGCGATTTCGCCCTCGCACCCCGTCGAGCGGCGGCGAGTGAAGCACGCCGCCGATGGGTGAGACTGGACTAGCGAGTCTCACCCGTAACAAGGGGTTAACTTGTTACTAGAGGACTTGTAGCAAATGTGTGACTTTGAACTAGGGTTTTGGAGCTCACGTGCTCCACACTTAACGAAACGAAGCGCCGTTGGTCCCATTCAATCCGTATGGTTCTTCTCAACTTGATAGCGATCCTGGAGGCAGAGGTGTGTAGTAGCCATTGTAGAACTTCCAAATGTTGAGAATCTGGGCAACTTGTTTGAACTTGTGTGCCAGTGGGGGAAGTTCTCGGCATCGAATTTGTCAATCTTGATATTGTGCAGATGTAGTGAGGCTGCTGCTTGGAGCACACTTTCCTCCAGGCCTTGATATGCCATGCCTTGTGCTACCACTTGTGGAGTTGGCACAAATCCTTGTGCCGCATGTAGTGGCACATGTGGTGGTAGTGCTGCTCCCGCATGGACTGGTGTTGGTTGCGCTGCAAAGGGTTGCAGCCCTGGTGCTTGGTGCATCGGGTGGTAGTGTGCCACGGGTGGCACCATTGGTGCAAGTTGTGGCTGTTGAGCCACAAACGGCTGTGGCATGCCTCCTTGTGGTGCTGCTGCCAGCTACACTTGTGGAGACATGGCTGGTTGCACGACTGGGGGAGGGCTTGCTCGAGGCAGATGTGCAGATGATGCTTGTGAACCCTGTTGCCACTGCATCTGCTGCTATTGCTAGTACTGGTTTTGAAGCTGTTGCTGTTGAATCTGTTGCTGTTGTGCCCATGCGAGCTGCTGCTGAAGTTGTGTTATTTGGGCTTCTTGAGCCGCACGTGACTGTTGTAGCTGGTGCATCTGCGATTGCTAAGTTGCATAGGTCAGCTGCTCCTGTTGACGTAGGAGCTCTTGAGAAGCAATCTGGCTCCTAAGCGCCTCCCTCTCTTGCTCCATAGCTTGGTGTGTTGCAGCTTCTTGTTGTTCCATGCATTGTGCCTCCTCAGCCAAGTGTTTTGCCTCTTCCGCTTGGCGTTGTGCGTGGTCTACGACATGACGCCCGTGCTCTTGGCCCATGCGCAAGCCGTGCAAGACAGATTGGTCATCAAGGATAGGAGAAGCTGACGCAGCATTCTCCTCCTCCATGATGCTCTTGTTTGTCGTGCAGGTGGAACGCCAATCACGCGCCTTTGCGAAGTGGAATTACCTCCACTGCTGGTGCAGAGCTTGTACAAGGCTGGTGGAGAACGCCTCCACCACCAATGCAGTCTGCTAAAGCTCCTCCTACTACTGCACTTGCTGAGAGGCTGAGAGCACCACCTACTGCTCTGATACCATGTTGATTTTCTGAGATAGGCAGCAAGGGCTAGGACCCTTGCCAGTAGGATCTTTGGGTGATCAGCAATGTAGCTTGTACACTAGCAAGAGAAAGAACTGGAAAAACTTGGATGGGAAAACTGGAATCTTGATCAGTACAAAGTACAGCTATGGTACATGAAAATCCTAGGCAAGCTAGGCTATCACAACTCCTGGCCCACTGAGGCAACGCCTTGCTAGGCCTTGCGGGCCGTTGTGGCAAGGGTTTTTTCGCAGTTTCCAGGTTGACTGGCCTCCAGGGCAGCCTCCACCCAGGCTGGGAGGCCTTGCCAGGCTTATAGGGGCCTTGGAGGGATCTCCACCAGAGTCTTGGTCTTGAGTTCCAGAGTTAGAGGCCTGAGCAAAGCTGAGTTCGTGCAGAGTGCTGAGATAGATCTGAACTGAGAGGAGCTTCCCTTTTTATACCTGCAGTTCTGTCAAGTTCATGACACAAAGGAGAAGGTTCCTTCAGCTGCTTCAGGTCTGCTGCCTCTTGTGCCCTGATTAGGAGAAACTTCCTTCAGGAGAAGCTTCTTGTAGTATTGGGTTTGTTACTGGCATCTCAACACCTATATGACCAATTACCTCACCCGTGAAACTGTGTATCAACACGTGTATTGGGAAGTGAACAAACCAGTGAACATGGATGGTTCATAGAAACTACAAAACATCATAGAGAGCCCATTGTTGTTTTCATTCTAGACAAAGAATGTACATATGGGTTTGGTTGGCACATATTAATGGGGATGTTTTGTAAAAAACATTTGCATGGAGGAATACACTTTTTGATACACTGATCAAGAAGAGCGTGAATGTGAGGTGATTAACCATAAATCCCTTAGCAGGTCCAGGGAGAAGCTTCCTCCTTGAGGAAGCTTTGCCGGGTGATCAGGTGCAGCTTCCCCCGGAGGTTGCTTGCTCTGCAGGCCTTCCTTTTACGGCCGGCAATCCAACCATGATGAAGCATCAGGGCCGCCGATCAGGTTTCTCCTGAAGCTCGCCTTTGATTGGCTCATGCAGATTGACTAGCCTAGGCTCCTCGCATGAGGATGCTGACGCAGTGTAGGCTTCATGTTCAGGGTGCATGTCGCCTACCCAGATAGCTGCAATACTCCCTGACCAGTGTAGCTGCGCAGTACTGCACAGAGAGTAGCTCCCCTCCTTCCTAGAGCTAGCTAGGGGCATGCGCAACCCCCTTGCGCATGCCAGCACTTTATATTACACACCAGACCCCTTTAGGCGGCTTTAGGGCTGGTCGCCAGAATTTATCTGGCCTGTACAGGTGAAGATTCCCAGCAGGTAGTGGACCCGGGATTTTACCGAAAAATGCGTATCTTCCTGTACAGTACTCCGATTGCAGTGCCGTCTTCACCACCTTGGAGCTTAGTACCAGCGTAGTAATCACACCTCTCAACAAATGTGACGATCGAGTATTGAGCGTTGTTATTATCTGGTGACCATTGTGTTTGTTGAAAAAGCTCGACAACATTTCACATAGACTCGGCCTCAATACTCACGTTTGGAAGAACAATGCACAAAGCTATCGCAACCGCAAGAAATGTTGTGGGGGATGTTTCTTGCGGTTGTGATGCAAAATTTGAAAGTATTGACGACATTGTGCAGTTTCTGGCCGTCGCGGATCCTACATGGTCGTGCAAGATCCGCGATGGCAAGAAACTCATCACAACTTGCACGACATTGCAAAGCAAAAACACGGTGGGGAATGCCAATCGTCAACTCTCATTGGCCTCCGGTGTGTCACGAGCGTTTGTGATTCGTTCATGTCTTTTGAGATGGAACTATTTTTCCTCCACAAGTGGTGGCGTGTGCCGGAAACGCATTGGCTTTGCTAAAAAATACTATATTTGTGATTTTAGAGGCCATCAACATGATGATTGTTTTCCCTCACATAGACGTCCGATGGAAATGCGGTCCCAAGACAGGTCTCTCCGACAAACCAGGAAGCGCTGCAGCAGCATATAGCTACGAATTCGAACTGGAGGCAGTCCGCATCAAGAGGGGGTTTGAACTAGGCACCTCTTCCAAATTCATCCTTTATTCTAATGCAATTAAGTCTTCTAAAAAATGAATGGAAGGTGGTGAAAACCCTCAGAATTGGAGAGCTGAAGATTAGATAGAGGGTGACGAGTAATCCTCATACCCATTGTCATGCCTAGGAATGCAAGAATGAGCAATGACAATTATCTCCACTAAACTTTTCCATTTCACCCACGCCTAAACGCCCCATATAAGTTATGAAATAGTTCTTTTGAACACGGATCAAAGCCTAAAAACTACGTTGTCCGGCATGTGAATAATAACTTTCCATTATTGTTCCCTGTAAACTTGCATCAGCTTTTCTGCTTATGTAATGAGTTGATTAATCCATTCCACCCATGTTTACTCGTTGATTTCTAGGCACGCCCTCAGCTGCCAGGTACGCTACGTCAACGCCAGTCGTCACAGGGTGAGGAAGCTTCCTAGCCTTACTTCTGCTCACGCGGCCACAAGTGTCTTCTCAATTTGCGCACTAGCGAGCAAGCATGTGCGAGAAACAAGGTTAGGCTAGACATTCGCACAAAGTCTCATGATCTCCACTAGCTTAATAATCCATGAATGAAAAATGACAAGCTTACAGCACAACTGCCTGTCGCGGCGCACAGCGGGTGACACAAGCGACAGTGTCAATTTTTTCTAAACCGACCCAAAACATTTCTGTGGAGAAGCGTCCAAGCACAACATTGTCGAAACCTAGACATGAATAATCTAAAGCCAATCACTATGACTGGTCACACGCACAATTCAGACATCGATTGGTGGACGCACAATGTAACACATGCAAATTGGACTCAAGAGCTAGTCCACCGACAAAACTCTACCGATTGTAGAAAATTTGCAGAGGACTCCACCAGACCCTCATGACTCCGTGACAGTAGTCTAGCAGCTGTTGGTGTGTGTAGCCGCCACCTTCTTGTTCTCCAGCACGAGCTGAGTCTGAATCAGGGATCTTCACAAGCGTGGACACCGCCGAGTAGTCAGAATAAGCTACCCTACTGCCTGATGAATTTGTTATTAAATAGTTATTTGGGACCACGGATTATTTTATTCACCTACAGGCTAGATATTCTCTTCGCAAAATGAAAACATTTAATTAATCCATCGGGCCAGGTTCGGCACTTGAGGATAAAGAGAATTAAAAAACGCGATTACGTGGCCTTAGACGGCCACGCGATCGTGCGATTTTTGCATGTTGACACCGGAAATTGCCATGAAAGAGTTCGAGCACGACCTTTTCCTAGCCAAAAGACGAATTTAACACAACAGATTGAAGTGATTTTGTTCATTTTGAAAACAGGAAAATATTAATTCCCAAAACAAACTTAGACTACAAGTCATAAATTATTCTAGAGCACAAATTCATCAGGCAGTAGGGTACATAAGCAAACAGGGACGACTCACACAACAACATTTTCTCGTGATCCAATGGTGCGCATTTGCATACATGTTCAGAATTGACACAAGTGCAGAATGAGATGCTCAACAGCCAATATATACACCCCATTAAGCCACTCTCCAGCAAAGGGAAAAGCCCTACAAAATGCATGGCCACCATGAACATTTTGCTAGCGAATGCATTTGTTACGAAGTCGGCACGCTGCATGTCTGTGCCGACGCACATGATTGAGAGTACTTGTTGCTCCACAAGATCACGTTAAAGTGATGCTAAATAGCAATGTGCTTTGTGCGTGCATAAAAGACACCACAGTTCACAGAAATTGGAAGAGCACTTTGGTTTTCACAGTGCCAAACCATAGAATGCACATAATCAAATAACTCACGATATAGATGTTGCTACCACACAGCTTTAGCAGCCGCAGCCCCTAGTACAATATACTCAGCCTGTGATGAGCTATACATGCAATGCATCCCTACTTGTCCCTACGCCACGACACAATCGTACCACCTCGCAGGAGCACGTGCTCCTGCGAGGTCGTACCAACGATTGTGAAGTTGTTGACAAGTGCCAACCACTGCTGTAAAAAGCAGATATTGAGGTGCCATGTGGGAACCACATACTGCACTACTCTCAAAGCCTCGTAGAGGGCTCTCACATGAGGAGACCATGGGAATCGTGCGAGGAGGCCCATGGCAAAGGCGATGTCGAGTCGCGTGGCCAAGTGTATCACAGAGCTAATGAGATGCAAATACAAGGTCATGTGTAGTATCTCCCCTAATTGAGTTAGGTCATCCACCTTCAGGGCATCGTGCCCGTCAAGTGTGATGGAGGTGGGGGCTGTGGGAATCACACCAAGGAGGTCAGTACATCGCTCTCTTGTAACATGCATGTAACATGCCTGATGCAACAAGAGTGTCCATCATTGATGATCGTGTACAATCTCCATCCCCAGGAAAACAACTGCAAGACCAAAGCTCGTCATCCTATAGATTCCCTGAAGGACTTCCTTAGGCTCCTTCACGGCACCCCATTCTTGGAGACGTAATTAGGAGGTCGTCCACGTAGAACAAGACGGTCGTGAAGCTCTCAGCTTTTCGTCTGAGAAAGAGAGATGGGTTGGTGTCAGTGTGCTAGTGATCTCCTCATTCGAGCATCGGGGTTACTGCAAGCTGTATAAGGCCTTGTGGAGGCGCAAACCTTGTCAAAGAACTCAAAGCCCGGTGGATGGACCATGTAGATCTTTTATAGGGTGCCATGGAGGAATGTATTGTTCACGTTTATCTAAAACAACTCCCTGTCATGGTAAGCAACAACCCCAAACAAAGTGCAAGCAGTGCTCATGCGGTCAATTGGTGCAAAGGTGTTAGTGAAAGCTACTTCTCAACCTATGAGAACCCCTTAACTGTCAAGCGAGCCTTATAGCAATCTAGTGTATCACTAGGCTTCACCTTCTTGCAAAAGACCCACTTCGCTTGTACAACCTTCCGCCCAGAGGGGAGGTCATCAAGCTCACCGACACCGTAGCCACAAATGGCTATCAACTCATCCTCACAAGCAGCACACCACAATTCCCCGTCATGAGCTGAGAGTGCATCCTTCAACATGCTTGGCTCAGGTGTCATTGAAAAAAATCTCTCGGTGTGTAAGACACACACCTCTAGATTCAGCGTGACACAGGCAAGGTTGGATGCAACATTGCAAGCGACTGTCAACTCTTGGGTGACCAAATCGTGACCAAATTAACACACTGGGTGCTTCTTCGTGTATTTTTTTCTGGACGTTAAGGCCAAGGGCCTTTGTGCCAGGATCTCCCCTCTGAACACTACGGGTAGGAAGTCTGGATGCCGAGTCAGCTCCCCGTTGATTCGTGGAGGCTAGTGGTAAAAAATGACCACCGGGCTCACGGGAGTAGCCCAAAGTTGAGGTGCTCACCTCTGGTTGCGCACCAGCTTGTCCACAGCTATAGAGGCTACAGGAAGGTAGGAAAAGAGAGAGGATGTAGGGTGATCATGGAATTACACCTGCTTCGCTTGCGTGCATGCTCGCACGCAAGAAAAGCAGGTGTAGACAGAGGACTAGGTGTTCTTTGGGGATACTGCCACGGCCATGAGACCAAGTGTGTCAGAGCAAAATGCAATAGGCACAAGTATATCTGTGGTGATTGGTACTCACATGGGAGCAGGTGTGCTAGAGATGATTGACTCTCGCATGGGAGCAGGTGTGCCAGAGGGGACCGACACTGGCACAAGAGCGGGTGTACCAGAGGGGGCTAACATTAGCACATGAGTAGGTATGCAAAAGGGGAGTGACACTTGCATGGGAGTAGGTGTGTTAGACGAGGCCGATACTAGCACGGAAGCAGGTGTGCCAAAAGGGACTGACACTGTCATGGAGGCTGGTGTTTCAGAGGGGACCGACACTTGCACAAGAGTAGGTGCACCAGAGAGGAAGGACATTAGCATGAGAGCAGGTGCACTACACAGGACTGATGCTTGCATGGAAGCAGGTGTGTTAGAGGGAACTGATGAGACAATTGCACTGACAACTAAAATGGCAAGATCATCATCAGCTGGAGACCGGACCCCAAGTGAGGAGACCTAGACATACCCGTCCGTAGGTCTAGAGTCCCCCATCCACTGGGAAGCCACACAAAGATGGGAATGTGGCCCCTGGCCAGCGACAGAATACTAGACACGTCACTGTAGGTGAGAGCTTAGAAGAAGAGAGCGCCTTGAGAATCGATGATGTAACGGCGAGCGGGGTCCCAAACGCCAAGCCTTTGACAGTGGAGAAATTTCAAGGAAGGCTCATATGCGACTCCGAGGTGATACCGAGGGCTCACAGGCTCAGATGCAACTTACATGCACCCTTGTTGATCCTCTGTGTATGAGACGTAGGTTAAGGACCCCTAGACGTGAGCAAGACGACGATTGATGGCCGAACCATAGTTTGTATGATGTGACATGCCCAAGAAGAGGATCGTGCGTCAGGCGGTTCTAGACTCATGTTGTGTATGAGAACCCACCAAAGGCAAAGGACTGTGAAAGATCACACACTGATGGCATCGTATTGACTGACTCCTCCATGGTGCGGTTCCAAAGCCTTGAGAAACCGTCTTGTTGCTGTTTATAAGGGGCAGAGAGCTGGTTAAAAACACTATGCTCAGCAAAGGAGGTATCCATCTAGCCTAAGAACTTGCCACCACAATCTGAGCGGAACGTGTTGAGAGTGTAATGAGAGTGGCCCTCACTAGCCACAGGCAGATCACAAGGACGGCATCCCTCTTGGCGGAGGCTGTAGGCCCACCTCATCCAGTTGAATTCATCATTCAGGATGAGAACATATCACCCCGTGAGAGGGATTCGACAGGACGGGGACCGAGAAGATCTAAGTGGATCAACTCGAGTGGACGCAGTCTCAGGGAAGTGGAGTCAGGGTAAGTACAGTGATGCATCTTACCCTCACCATAGAAGAGACAGTTGGTCTTGGACCGCATCAAGACCGAGGGCTGGTTGAGTCTGAAGAAGCCTGGACACAATGTCCTAGCTCACATGGCAAAGGCGGCAGTCCAACAAACGCGAGTGCTTAGGGGGGAGAACACCTGTGACAAGCACACGGACAGATGCGGATGAAAGAGAGGAGGCAGAAGGAGTAAAAAAAGATACGCGATACAATCATTGAAAACTAAGGCATGAAGAGCAACAACACGAGTGTTGAGGGTAGTGACTTTGACAGGCTAGCAAAGTGCTCAACAGAGAGACCCATCTTAGAACAAGCACAAACCAAGATTAGGCTGAGCTTAAGAGCATGCGGCAAAGAACATATTGGAAATGTGCAAGGGGCCAGACGGACAGTCAAAACCCACCACTCCTACACCCAAGACAGGCAATGATTGACCATACTCTGTACAAACAGACCAAAATGACGAAACAGGACCAAAGACCACAAAGTCACCACGATGATATGTCATGTGACGGGTGGGTCTGGAGTCAATGATTCAAGTGTCACTTGCCTCACGACCTGTCGTTGATACAGAGTATCACACTGTAGAGCAGTCGTCTTCTGCAGGACGCTCAGCAGAGGATTGAGAGCAACTATGAAGAGCATGAATGCGTGAATTGTCAAGCTAGTTGGTACTTTCAGGTCCATCCTCATCACAAGTAGACTCAGCTCCTCCAAAAATGTCATCACGGGCAATGAATACAGTTGGAAAAGCTATCTACGGACCACCTGGCTGTGAGAACATTCTCGTACCTCCTTGAGCATGCAGTGCCAACAGCTGGCAAAGCTTCGTGACCGTGCCATCCCAAGGGTCCTCATCACTAGTGCCGCCTGGGCAAGGGACGTTCCCAATTCTACCGTGGTCGCGATGCAACCTAACCACGTGTCACCAAAGGACATCTACTACTTGTTGTTTCTGGAGACAACAAATGATCTTGCTCGAGTCGAGGGACTACCGGCACTCTGTATTGTGGTGGGTAGCCCCACATGTGTAGTACTGGACAAAACGTCCATTTTTTCTCCTTACCGACTGCTGGTGCTCCTACTGCCCCTTGTCATGTCTCCTTTTCCTCTTCTTATCCTTGTCAAGTCTGGCTACTTCAGGTCGAGGAGGAGGAGGAGGAAGCAGTGGAGGTCGGGTTGGCAAACAATGATAGAGGCCTAGAAGGGGTCGCAGTCACTGTTGCAACGAGTGGAATCTGTTGATGAACGACAGAAGCTTCATGAGCCAATGTAGCCTTGAGAAAGTAACGATGAGCCGAGGATGGTAGCCTTAGGGACTCTGAAAGCTCAGAGATGATCTCACGGTCGGTTCCCATAAAAAGCTTCATGTGGTTCAAGTGCGCCTCCATCATGATTGTGTCAAGAGCCCAGAGATGCGTCCTGACACAAGTTCCAAGGCACGTGGAAAGGTACATGGTGCACCTCTAGTAGTCTAGTGCAAGCTGTGTGGGACCTTGATGGAGAGAGTGGAACTCACACAGTCGAGATGCCATCATGGCATCTCGACTTCTTTATGGATACTTTTAACAAAACTATGTGGCGTCTGTGCGCCATGATTTGGAAGTTTCTTACCATCTTCCAGTCATCCATGTAATATGAAGGGAGATTTCATGGTATCTCCTCCTATGTGCTAACATGTGGTGTACATTATTCAAGGAGTGTATGAATTTGGGGTGATTGGTTCTGAATGGATACATTAAACTAAAACACGCTCTTGGTTATAAACACACTCTTGAACACGCTCGTTGCTTCTGGTTTTTGGACTGTGGTAAAAAATGTGACATTCTTTACTTAAGTATCCTTAAGGGAATACTATGATGTCAATACTAGAATCAAATTATTCACTCCACAAGTGTACATATCCACAAACAGCCCACACATCGGGCCATACACCTCCACTCACACTCCCCTCGTACACTTTCCATCCCCACACCCACGCTAAAAACGTTACTCAAACCAATGTACACAAGTGTAAATTTCTACAAGCAATCCATTCTCTTAGCCATACACCTCTTCCTGCACTCCCCACATACACTTCCTCCTTTCCCCTGCACACCTAACCACAACTAACCAAATTGCTAGAAACTGACATACACAAGTGTATAATTGTGCAAAAAATCCACACATTTGGGAATGCATCTCCACTAACACTCTCCACATACACTTTCCAGTCCCATCCCCTTCCCACCTCCCTCTTCCAACCACCAAACAATCTAGAATAAATCACTCAAACCAGTAAACCTATACACACAAGTACAGATTTATCTACACAACCCATACACCTCCACTCACAATCCTCACATACACTTTTTAACCCCCCCCCCCCCCCCCCCCCCCCCCCCCCCCTCCCCCTCACCCAAAGACCAGAAAAAAACCTCAAACACATTTCTCAAACCCATACACCAAACCATGCACCTTCATTTACACATTCTACACACACTTTTCACCATCCCCCCTCCATCCCACCACCACCCACGACATCACTTAAAACAATATACAAAAGTGTACTTCTTTACACACAACCCACACACTACAGGCCATAAACCTCCACATACACTCCCCTCACACACTTTCCACCCCCATCCCCCTCATCCCTTGCTCAACCACGACAAACCTACCTCAAAAACATCATTCAAAGTAATGTATACAAGTATTATTTTCCAAGTATAATCCTTTCACCCAGCCATACACATCCACCTACACTCCCCACATACAATCTCCTCCCTCCCACCATATACCTAATCACCACTCACCAAATCACTCAAAACCAACATACACAAGTGTACATTTGTATGCGCAACGCATACATTTGGAAACACATCTCCACTTACATTCCCCACATACACTCTGCAACCTGAGCTCCCTTTCTCATCTCCCTCATCGAACCACCAAAAAAAATGTTTAACACAGCATTCAAACCAGTATACACAAGTAAAAATTTGTATACACAACCCATTCATCCAACCATACACCTCCACTCACAATCTTCTCGTACACTTTCTACCCACACAACCCCCCTCTCCCATCCCACCCAACGACCACCAACCAACCTCAACAGTTCAATCACACTAACATACACAAGTAAAAGTCTCTATACACAACCCATAGAGCCAATTATACACCTCCACTCACACTCCCCACATACACTTTTAATATCTTCCCCCTCCAGACAACTACCACTATCCACATCACTCAAAACAACATACACAAGTATATTTCTCTACACAACGTCCACTCACACTCCCTACATACACTTCCCATACCTTTCCCATCCACCCAACGACCACTACCCACATCACTCAAAACAACATACACAAGTATACATTTCCATACAAAATCCACAAACCCAACCATGCACCTCCACTCACACTTCCCACATACACTTTTCACACTTTTCCCCTCCACCAAACGACCACTACTCACAACAACATAAACAAGTGTGCATCTCTTCACACAACCCACACACCCAACTATGCACCTCCACTCACACTTCCCATGAACACTTTCCATTCCTACCCCCTCCACCCAACGACCACTACTCAAAACAACATAAAGAAGTGTACATCTCTTCACACAACCCACACACTCAACCATGCACCTCCACTCACACTCCCCACATACACTTTCCATACCTTCCCCCTCCACCCAATGACCACTACTCAAAACAACATACACATGTGTATATCTCTTCACACAACCAACACATCGAACCATACACCTCCACTTACACTCCCCACATACACTTTCCATACCTTCCCCCTCCACCCAATGACCACTACTCAAAACAACATACACATGTGTATATCTCTTCACACAACCAACACATCGAACCATACACCTCCACTTACACTCCCCACATACACTTTCCATACCATCCCCCTCCACCCAAAGACCACTACCCTCATCACTCAAAACAACAGACAAAAATGCATATCCCTATACACAACCCACAAACCAAACCATACACCTCCACTCACACTCCCCACATACACTTTCCATACCATCCCCCTCCACCCAAAGACCACTACCCTCATCACTCAAAACAACAGACAAAAATGCATATCCCTATACACAACCCACAAACCAAACCATACACCTCCACTCACACTCTCCACATACACTTTCTATACCTTCCCCCTCCACCCAACGACCAGTACCCACATCACTAAAAACAATATACACAAGTGGATGTCTCTACACACAACCCATGTATCCAACCATACACCTCCACTTGCAACCACCAAAAAGAATTTATTGCAAACACCACTAATTAAATCACTTGAACCAATGTAATGAATCATTGTTTGCATGGAAGCTCCCTAGAGTACGAGACTATAATACACACAATTCACATAGTGCATGAAAGTCCTTTGATTAACTCTACCTCAATGTATCATACAAGGCACAAAACAAAGCACGAGTGGATGCAATGGAAAGGTTATCACCAAGACTTTCTAACGAGCTGTTACACACCTAAAACAATGGCCCTTTTTGGTCGTCAGGCTGTCACACATCCGACGGAGGTGGTAGATACGACCCAAATGAAGCTTCCGGGAAGCTTTTTGGATTTCTTAGGAACATCACGTGTTCCAATTGCTACTGGAAAGGGTTGGTCTAGTTTTTTTTGCATTCATGATGGTGGCGTAGTAAGGTGGTTTTAGCTTTTGTCGCAAGGGCGTCTTTGCTGCTGCACTCTATTGTGACTGGTCGCCATGGCTTGGTGGATCCTCCTAAGACCATGTCTGTAGAAATGAATCTCACAGCTGCTACCACTGTTTCATCTCAGCTGGAAAGCTCAGCGAGGGATGCCTTGCTGCTCTGATACCTTCCTAGCCTTGCTGTTGCTGATGTGGTGATACTATCTTGTCAGCTGGCATAGTAGCAAGCAAGCACTTGCAAGAAAATGCAAGGGTTAGGCTAGGGAGATGCGTGAAGTCTCATATTCTCTAATAGCTTAGTAATTCAAAAGAAAATGAAAATTGACAAACACGCGACATAAAGATCTTCTGCGGCGGACGACGAGTGACGCACGTGGCAGTGTCATTTTGTCCTAAAACCGGCCAGAATTCATTGTTTTGGCTGTAACTCTATGCACAGGCATCAAAACACATCACTGTCTGAACCTAGAGATGCAAAATATTGAGCCGGATGGCACGACTAGTCAAATTTACAAGTCCAGCATCGACTAGTGGTCATACAATACAAAACGTACAAATTGTGCTCAAGAGTTAGTCCACCGAGAAAACTCCAACGACTGTAAAAAATCTGCAGAGCACTCTAACAATCCCTAGGGACTCCGTGGTAACGGTCTAGCAGCTGTTGGTGTATGGTTCCACCACCTGTAGGTTCTCCCCCGCCAGCTGGGTTCGCATAAGTGACATGACAGTCTTTCTTAATATAGTCTAGGGAAAACTTGTGTGATGCGATCTTTTGACCAACCACCACCATGTACGGCAATGATGTAGGCACCAGAGCACGGTGAGTGCATACGCAGAAAAGCTACCTCTCCAAAATGTGATGGTCCACGATGACCATAGGATTGATCTGGTAAACTACGTCATCGCCAAGCTCTGACCTGGCGTAAACGTCACCTCCTAGGCCATCCTCACGGGTAGCTTTTGAGAAGCGATGTTTTTCTATAACCAGAAATCAATGCATTATCTTCAAAGAATGTCAACTCTGGCATATGACCATCGAAACGCAAAACATAACAGAAATACTACATGCAAACCCCCTCTCAAACAATAAAAAATCCTTCAAAAGAGGGATTTGTGATTGTTTGGTGGAAATGATGACATTAACACTCTGACGCAACATACCTTACTGTCCCTCACTTTTGTTCACTTTTTCAAAATGAAATAAAAGCTTTCTACTTTCACCCAAAAAACGGTCTTTTCAAATTACTTGGGTGGTCGCCCAACCTTATCTAGGATTAAAACTTGGGCAATTACTTTCGCCCACTGTGCAAGACCAGGCCATTCCCTTCTCTCTGAAACGCTCAAAGGCGTCATCTTTGCATGCTCCTAAAAAAACCTCCCTTTTGCGTGCTCCTATAAAGACTCGTTATTTTGGCGTGCCCCTCTGGAAAGTCCTCAAACTTGCGTGCCCGGCCAAGGACCCGTCATTTGTACGTGCCCTTTTGAAAAATCCGGCAAAATTGCGTTTTTCTCCGATGGGTCAAGAAACAGAGAGGCTCAAAATTTAGTCACCCCTGCAACCTTCCGTTGACTCAGCATTACCCACGGAGGTGGCTCCCGTCTCTCTCACACTCAGCCCCCACCCCTAGGCATGCACCTCTCACATAATAGGAAAACAAGTCACCCCTGTAATTGTGTCAGACAATACGTCCATGATTGGTCTTCCTGTACGGCCTGACATTCTGGCTTACCACTTCCCCTCAACCCTCTCCTCCTTAACAAAGATATATCATCGTCCCTGTGCAAGACACAACTTTTCTCCATCTTACAAGAGCAACTAGAAAGAGAAATTCCCTAACAAACTCCCTGACTGGAGGTCCCTCCGCGCCAAACACAACTTCCTCCCACTTGATCTTCAAGCTAAGGATGTACAGACAAAAATCCTTTTTGGCTCCATACATGTCGGGAGACGCACCCATTTTTCTTGTAATGGATCAAACGCGTGCCCGTATTCCTCGGAAGAAGAAACAATTGAACACTGCTTCCTCTTATGTCCTCTTCTTCAACCATTGGCGTCCCGACTACGCACCATTTCACCTCCCTCTTTCCTCATACCACCCCTTCTACCTTGGAGATGCTTATTGGACCCTTGAACCCCAAAATATTCAGTTCAGTTTGGTCAATTTTCTGTGCCTCACTCTTTCAACTTATCTGGGGGGAGAGATGGGCGGACCTGCGCTCTTCTCCTGCAGATAGGATCATTGCACTATTTCCAAAAACCTTCCAAGAACACATTTGGTTAGTTTCAACCCTGCTCTTGCAACAGAACTCCAAACGTGCTCGTGCCAAGCTGAAAACCATCGAGGATGACTTTGCTGACACACTCTAAAGTAACTACCTCCCCTTCAACAAAGAATGTATTCTATTCTTAAGTTCTCGATTCACCCTCTGGTGGGAACACCCGGGCATTTACCAGCCACCTTAATATAACTTCTTGGGGGGCCGGGTTCAGTTCCCGGGCTTCTTTGGTGCTGAGGTACCCCCCCCCCCCCCCCCCCCCCCCCCCCCCCCCTCCTCTGCCCCCGGCATCAGTCGGTCACGACCAGAGGTTTTAAAAAGGAAAAAAAAACAAAAAAAAAAACGCTTCGCGAAGTTCAAGCATTTGACGTCACGAGCTTCGAAGCCGTCAGATTTCCTGTTGCAATCTGACGGCTGATTACAAAACATGGTGCAGGGCTCAATGCAAGCCCTGAACCACATGGAATGTGCGGTGTAACTTGTCAAGTAACCCCGAATGTTTTCAGAATGAAATTCGAGGCATGCTGCACCAAAATTCCTCAACCGGGTCTGAATCTTAGGAGGAATTCTTACATCCAATTCATAATTATTTTGAGAGCATGTGGTCGAAAAAAAATAAATTTGCACAAGATTAGGATCCATTATGGTACTTGTGACATTGAGTCAACGGAAACCCCCTGGTCGAAACTGCAGAAAGTGAAAAACTGGGAGCATTTTGGCATCAATCCAAGAAATGCAAAAATGGTTGTTAAAAAACCCTGAATTAGGGACATGTCACTAGTTTTGTGTGATGTTCCTGAGGAGTTTGACCTTTGCATATCTGCTGGTAACCCTGACAACCGCCCTTTTCTTGTCGTTCACCAGCATGTCTCAAACACATCGAGTAGCGAGCCTAACGATTGGTAGGCTCAACAATCAGAGAGCTTGCTGACCAGTGAGACTGCATATCAGGAGGGTGAGGAGTTCACTAGAGGGCATGAATGCCTCAGCATGAAGTGGGGATTTGCGAGGCAGCTCCTCACTAACAATGAGAACACAGGGGACAACAGCTGGTACAACAGCCGGATACATCACTGTTTCCCACTTCTGTTTACCCTGAAGACGTAGTTGCTACAATTTCTCTTCGCATTGTTGCTGCTGATTCTACTTCTGCTGATATTACTGCTGCTAGTGATGATGTTGCTTGCTACCATTACTAGTACTGGTGGCATGGATGCTCCGGCTGTTACTACTTTTGCTACCTCTTCATGGCTATGGTGTCTGTGGATCTATTGCTGATGCTGTCTTGGTGGCTGCTGTTGTTTCCAATATACGTGGCCTCCAAGTGTAGTAGCTGCTTCTTCTGTTGCTACCGGATACAATACCTATAGCTTTTGTAGCCAAGTGTTTCCTCTTATATAGTCACTCTCAATAACCGTTATAGTTTCTGATATTGTAGGTGAGTGCGGCTGCTGCAAATTGTGCAACCGAATGCAGTACATGCTGCTACTATAGCCGAGTGTCACTATTGTGGCCAGGTGCAATAGCTAGTATTGCATTTGGTTGCTATAGTAGGATGTTTTGTAAGAAACACATCATAAACGGTACTGAGAAAGGCGGAGAGATGGCAAACAAACAATTTAGAATATAAGAGATCATTAGAGAGGGTGAAAGGGGGAGGATATCCACTCATTCCTTCCCAGACATACATGCACAAAGATATCAGTGGAGTTTGGAGAGTACAGCCCACCAGCTCCCAAGCAACAAATAGGTAGGACACAGAAACCGCACGAGTTGCTCAGTTGTATAACTCACAAACCAAAATAAGCAACATATGGAGAAAAAAATCTCTTCATGATTTAACTAAGAAACAACAAATGCAATGTCACCGAGGAAAATGCTCAAGGAAGTTGGTCATCAAGAAATTTCCTCTAGGCACGTCAAGACGTGCAAGTTGAAGCTGAGGCTGGCAGAATAGGTGCTAATTTCCATAGAGCTCCTGGAAGTAAGCGACAGCAAGCCTAGAGCCCATCAGGACTGTCTCAAGAATCGCTAGGGCTACAAAAATGGTTGCACACATGGAAAGAAAGGGGATGGAGACAATGAAGGTATTTATATGTCAATCAGGGTGACCTCTGGTCTTGTTATGAGGTAGAGTTAACGAAAGGACTATCATGCACTAGGTGAAGTGTGTACATTAATGTCTAGTACACTAGGAAGCTTCCATGAAATGTACTTCCAAGTACATTGATCAGAGGTGGTTGGATAGATGGGGGTTGGGAAGGGCAAAAAGTGTAAATGGGAATTGCAAGTGGAGGTGTGTGGATGGATATCTGGGTTGTGGTTACATAAAAAGACTTGTGTATTCTTTTGTGAGTGATGTTGTGTTTGGGAAGAGGAGGAAAGGGGGGAAAGCGTACGTGGGGAGTGAAAGTGGAGTTGTATGGTTGGGTGTGTGGGTCGTGTTCAAAGATGTTTACTTGTGTAAATTAGTATGATTAATGTGTTTGAGGTTGGATGATGGTCGTTAGGTGGGATGGGAGGAGGGGGTTGTGGGTGAAGAAAGTATATTTGTGGATAGTAAGTGGAGGTGTATGGTTGAGTGTACGGGCCGTGTACATAAATTTGTACTTGTATGTACTGTTTTGAGTGATGTGCTTAAGATTGATTGGTGGTGGTTGGGCAAGGGAGGTGGGAAGGAGGGATAGGGGTAGGAAGTGAATGTGCGGAGTATAAGTGGAGATATGCTTCTAAATGTGTGGGTTTTTTGTACAAACATACAGTTGTGCATGTTGGGTTGGAGTGATTTGGTAGGTGGTGGCTGTGTGTATAGGGGAAGGGATGAAAGTGTAGGCGGGGAGTGTAAGTGGAAATGTATGGATGGGTGTATGAATTGTGTGTAGAAGCTTACACATGTATACATTGGTTTGAGTGATGTATTTGAGGTAGGTTGGTTTATGTTGAGCAAGGGGGGGGGGGGGGGGGGGGAA